>BPPX01000053.1:0-268307 GCA_022179045.1 Colletotrichum liriopes
GAAATCATGGAGTCGCTTGTGGCATTTTCCTGGCCCGTTCATCTGTTCATTCTCGTACTGGCTCATGTTTAGAATCCGTTGTCACGGCTCTCGTGCGTTTTCTGAGTACGCCAAGCTCACAGCTCGCCACGGCAAACTCGTTCGCATAGGTCCCAATGACCTGATCACGTCCGATCAAAACCTTATCAGACGCATGTCGGCGGCCCAGTCAACTTACGATCGTAGCAGCTGGTACAAGGCGACGCGGCTGGACCCGTACCATGATATGATGGGTAGCGTGCTCGACAAATCCGTCCACCATTCCCTGAGGACGAAACTGTCACCAGGGTACCTGGGAAGGGATATTCCGGGACTGGAAGCCAGTATCGACGTTGGGATTGCAGAGTTTGTCGACTTGATTCGCCGAAAGTATACGTCCAAGTTGAAGACTACCACTCCTTCTCCGGCAAAGGAGATGAACCTGGAATCGGCACCATCAGACTGGAGACCTATCGATTTCGGTCGGCTTGCGGACTACTATGCAATGGACGCGCGCTCAAGGATGTCGTTTGGCCACCCCCTCGGGCTTTTGCAGAAGGACACTGATGTTTTTGGACTGGTCAGGACGTCAAACTTGGCGATAGACGTGCTGCAGTTCTTTACGGATATTCCTGCGCTACAAATGATTTTCACGTCGGATCTCGTCTTAAGATTGTTTGGTCCTAAGCCGACCGATTCGAGTGGTTTCGGAAAGATCATGGGGTGAGTTGGCTATGCGACCGTGACAACACGCTTCAAGTTCGAGTCTGTCTCATTGTCAACCGCTTCAGTTCACCAAATAATGATTATGTTAACTGGATTGATTTACAGACTTGCCCAGCAGCATGTTGCAAGCCGCTTCAGCTCGGATGCGAAGGATGAGCCAGACCTACTTGTAGGTAGTTGAGGAAAATCATTTTAACGTCCGAATGTATTTATGGCTGCTTACATGCCGGGCAGGGATCCTTCATCCGCCACGGGCTCGGCCAGCGCTCGGCACAGTCTGAGATTATGTTCCCGATGATTGCCGGATCGGATACAGCTGCAAAAGCCATCAAGTGGACGATGCAACACCTTTTTTGGAACCTTGCAACCTATGAGTCCCTCGAGAAGGAAATCACTGCAGCGATTTCGGATGGAAGAATATCAGAGCCTGTCACTAACGCAGAGGCTCAAAAACTCCCCCTTCTCCAGGTAAGCCTAAGCGATACACAATGTGTCTGTCGATGTAACAAAAGCCGCTAACGCAGTTGCTCACAGGCTGTCATATACGAGGCGCTCCGTGTAAATCCCCCATTTACCGGTCTATTAATGAAACAAGTTGGCCCTGATGGTGATATGTATGAGGGCACTTTTCTTCCTCCAGGTACGAGAGTTGGACACGACACATGGTCAATGACGCACGATAAACAGCTATTCGGAGAGGACGCCGACAGCTTCCGTCCCGAGCGATGGCTTGAAGGTGATGCTGCCACGATCAAAGAGTGGAGAAAAACGACCGAGCTGGTTTTTGGGGCCGGTCGGTGGCAGTGCGCAGGTAAAACCGTGGCCCTTATGGAGCTGAACAAAGTCGTTGTTGCCGTGAGTTGTTCCACCTATCCTGGATACCATCTTAACTTTCCAGATTCCTAATCAAACTTTAGCTCATTTGTAACTTCAAGTTCTTGCCGACAAGTACGGCTATGTCTGTGGTAATAAGAGACCGCAAGCTGTAAAAGAATTAACAGCGGTAGAAACGGTTAAGTTTTGCTAATGCGAAAGCAAATAGTGGTAAACTAGGACCCCTGGATGTGTTTTGACCTTGTTTCTAGGTTGTGTTTTCTTTATAATACTGCTTAAGCTTATGTTAATACTTGCAAGTAGTTGATTTTGTACATCGTTATCTCGTACCATGCAGGACTTCACAGTATAATTTCCCTATTTTGTGTCAAGTCTTAACGTCTTGATGTAGTAAAACAGTTTATATAGGAAGCATTTCAATTCAATATCTTGTTACTTAACTTACTGATCAGACCCCTTGCTTACTGTCGAAATCCGCCTTCTTAATGTGAAGCGGCATGTTATCTTGCATGGCAACCTGTGACTAACTCCCACAATACTCGAATTGGCCCAAGGCCCCGCTGCCGCTGGCTGCAGCCGCTCATAATGGCATCGAGTGTCCCTTTCGTGGTTTTGACAGACTGACTCGCTTCCCTTGAGGGACTCAGCCATGTTAGCAGTCACTCAAAGAGGCTCGACAAGGCCCCAGAACTCGACGTGCAGCTGGCGTGGGAGATTGTTAGTAGCGTTTATGAACGATTGCACGCATGTCACCAGCCATTGGCGGTCACGAAAATCACGATTAACCCTAAAGTACCTGTTGTTACAGCAATATAACCTCTATTTATCTTATCTCTACTACTCTCTATCTATTTTCCCTATAACTATCTAGAATATCTACAACTTATTCTAAGTTTTACTAGGTGAACGCTACAATATCTACATCCTAAACCTTATCTGTAAGGCTTTTTATTTAGTAACAACAGTAAACATTTTTAGCTTTAAGAAATTCAAATGTACTACGCACGTTTAGCGTATTATAGTGCTTAGAGATTATTTTTGTGGCTTTAGAGGTATTGTTAAGGGAGGATTAGGTGGGTGTGGGTGGGTGTGGCAGTCAGACAAAAGCGGCGGGTTTTCTTTTGTCGCCTGGGCGGTCTTCGGTCGAGGCTTGCTTTGCCGGGTAGTCTGGGGTGGTTAATATGGCGGCGGTGATGAGACATTTGGCAAATGACGAAGGTAGGACACGTCTAGTGGCCAAATCTGCCTTGCTGCGAGTTTGCCTAAGACTTGGCTGTCTATCATTACCAGTCTCTTACTGGCTACACATAACAGCCATTGGCTTAGATTATTGTGCAACCAAACATTGCATTCCTGATTATCTAGCGCTATAAAAGCAGAGCAGAATCCTTTTTAGGGATGTGAGCCCCTCTTTCACTGTGAAAACGTACCAACGCATCCTATCAACGGGGTTTGAAAATGTCAGAAGTCTTCCCTGCTCCTGTTTCCCCAAATTTACGACTGGCAAGGCTTCAGAGCAGTCATTCAGTTTCTTCCAATACAAAAGAACACCTCTTTGCCGTTTCCCTTCTCAGCCAGGAGGGCCAAGGAACAACACCGCATGCTGTCAATCCAGATGGACAGATAATCAAGGAAATTATCTCTACCTGTTCTTCTTCTTTACCAATGAGAGACGGCAATGATTGTTCTACCGGGTACAAGCCTGTCGCCACGGACGATAATCCCGTTCTCACAACCAAATATCAACGGAATCAAACTCTGATCTCAGACATACTGGTTGACGTACTTGCAGTGCTTGTACCTCTAGCGATGGTTACATTTGTTTTGATGACCTGGAGGTTGAATGGCTCCCAGGTTATCGGAAGCTCACACGACCAGTGGCAGGATTCCATCACTGTTGTAAGCAATCGTTACAGTGACATTAAGGGTTGAGGGCTACTGAGCTAACAATAGTTGTCTGCAACAGCTCGCAACAGTGTTTCCGATCGTTTTTGCCTCCATCGTCGGTCGACTGATGGTCGAGGCAGCTCGCTGGCAATTAGAGAGGGGTTCCACTATTGGCTGTCTTGAACAAATACTCGGCAGCCGAACCGTGGGTGGAACAGTTCTCACGATGATTCGGTTCCGTTCGCTGAACACCGCGGCCGCTGTTCTAATTTGTCTGTGGGCTTCTTCCCCCTGGGAACCCAGTCACTGCTCCGTATGAGTACATTGCAGCCAGGAATCAAGCAGAAGAATTTTGACATGCCATACTTTGATAGCAGCGCTAGAAGTTTGTATGTCAAATGGGCAGAGAACAGTGCTTGGAGCTCTGCTGCCGCACACGTGCAGTTTGGCAGGCTTCGTTCTCTGGCTGCAATGTATACGACTCTAGTCATGTCGTCCAAGGATATCAAAGAAAGCACCATGGACCCCTGGGGTAACGTCAAGATCCCAATTTTTAATCCTGATATAGCAGGAGGATGGCAGAGCTTGTCTCTGGATACTCGCACAATATATTACAGCTCACTCGTCGGAATCCCCGTGGGATTGGTCGAAAACGGGACGACGACTTTTAATATCGAGTCAACTTACCTAAGTCTTAACTGCAGTAAACTCGTCAATAACATTTACGGTCAATCAAACCAAGTACCAAGTATCCCAGTACATTATGTAGGACTAAGAAATGCATCAAGTCCCAACCATGAAGCCGGTGGCAATACATATTATTTGCCCAACGGCACATGGCATGGATACGGATCGGTGGATTCCCAGAACGCAGCGAATGCTTCGACCTGGAGCCTGGCCCTCAATCGATTCGTGGACCCCATTTGGATGGGAAACAACAACACGAAATCGTCGGTAGTCTACCAGACGCTGAAGAACAATCGTGCCAACCAGATCCACAGCCCTCTTCTTTTCCAGAACGAAACGGGCGTCGAGACCGGCACAACAACAATCCTGTTCCAGCCTGATTTATGGGACGGAAACCAGAAGTTGGGTGTATTTATGGCCTTTTGCGAAATCAAACAAAAGTACGTCGAATCCAGAATCAGATGCTCAAGCTTTGGCCCCAAAAGGATCTGCAGCGTCATCGAACAACGAGCTTCCCTAAAGCCACACCCGCCAGAAGACATATCTTACCTGTCTTTCCCGCGGGTCTTCGACTTGATATCCTACCATTTGCCACGCACAACCGGGACAAACAGGCCGTTCCAGTCCGAATCTTCGCTGTACTATCTCGCTGACCCCACTCTCAAAAATCTACAATCAAACGAGCCGAACTTTTTGCAAAACGTCACAGGAGAAGACCTTAGTGTTCGGTTGAGTCAGTTGATCAATACTTATTTCCAGTTGAGTCAATTGCACGTAAATATCACAACTGGAAGCGATAAAGAAGCGAACTTCCAGCCCCGCATAATAACTGAAGCGGAAAGCAACGAGCAGACCGTTATATTCAAAGTATCGAAAGTCTGGGCAGCGTTGTGCCTGACTTCCAGTACTTTATTTGTGGGAGCTGGTATACTTGGGGTCATATTTAAGCACTGGGCCAAGGGACCAGAGGCTCTAGGGTATGTTTCAACCGTGTTCCGAGACTCGAAGTACATGGAGCTCTTGCCAGAATCAGGCTGGATGGACGGCGATGAATTATCAAAAGCTATGAGCGATCAGCGGATAAGGCTGGGGTTTATCAAAACTAAAGATAGGTCAAAGTCTACATTAGGGGTTGCGCGTGAACAGGAGACAGACCGAATCTAGGGTTTGTTAGTAGAGATAGGTTAGACGTATCAAATAACTATGTTTCTTAGAACTAAAGATGAATTATGTTTTTTTACTAAAATGTGATATCTAACCTAATTAAAGAAGAATATTTTAGTTTTTGCTTTAGTAAAAAAGTAATGTTATCATGCTTGTAGGCTGCTTGCTTTTGTTGCCTTTTAGTTGTGTTAATAATATACTAATTAACAACTTAATTTTAATATTATAGATCTCTTAGTACTTAGTATTACTTTAGTTATACTATACCGTCTAAGTTTCTATATATTTAGTAATAATTTACTTTTATACTTAGCCTGTAGTAGTTCTTTAAAAACTAGTATATATTAATAAAACAATTTTATAAACAGCTTCTTAAGATATTTTAGTTTAGATAATACATTATTTAGTACATAACAATTTCAAGACTTAATCTCTTTTATTTTTAAAGAACTCCCGCACCGCTGCAGCCCCCCAGTTTCTAACCCACAGCCGCCGTCGCCATCCAGGATACCCTAGAGGGTTTTAAGTCTGGTGCGCGCGGCTCTCACGGGAGTCAGGGGAGAGGACGAGGACGAAGACAAAACTAAGTAGTGTTTTGTTAGTGTTACTGCTGTTGTTTATCATACAAGAGGAGATATTACTTCTTGTCTTGATTACAAAGCTGCGTCGTCGTTAGGTATAGGATTAACGAAAAACATGTGTAAGCCAAGGTTATTAATCAATGTTCTAGAGTTAGGGTTGAACTGTTTCTGTTTTACTTGCCTGGTTCTTTTTTAAATAGCCTTAAATAGACTATGTGCGCTTGCTTAGCACTTAGCGTACTTGTGTAAGAACCTTTATGCAGTGCTCTACTACACAGGTTTCAAGCGTCGCAGTTAAGTTCTCAGCCCCGGGTGTTGTTCGGGAGGGGATTCGCGGCCTGTTATGCTTGGCGCTGCCCTTCTTTCCGGCCTTCAATGGTGGGATAGTCCCGAGGTCAGAGTAACAGCAGCAGCATCAGCAGTAGTAGGAGTCTTTCGAGGGGCGCAATGCAAATACTGCTGTCATTTATTTAAATAAACAGGGGTGACATGAAAGACCACCAGACTCTAGACCAGGCATTGCTTTTGGCCTCAAAAGGCTCTTTTGTGCAAACGAACCTGGCCGATTAGAGGCTGCCGGATAGTAAGTCGGCAGCGCCGGGCCCGAGCGGGGTGGTGCCGGGCGATGCTGCACCCGTCTCCTTCTCCAACACCACTGCCACAATAATAGAGCCAGCCACTTTTGACGGTCCGGTCATCGCACTGCTTGAAAAATCCCATGTAAACTACAGACAATTCAAACCCTAACCGCAAAAGTCAATTGCACAAGAGTTTGCAATCCAAGGACAGCCGCGCCCAACTAGCTTTCTTCATAGTTTTGTTCTTCGCTGGAAGGTATACCTGATTCAGCCCAAAGCCGGGACGCCTCCTCCAAGTAGGATCCAAACATTTTGATGCCATTGGTACTGCGCGAAGATGAGAATTCTGTGCTGTTTTTTTACATTATTGTGCTGCGGCGGACTCACTAGTTGACCTTATCCAGCTTTTCTTTGCGTTAGAGCAGGAAGTTAGCGATTGATAGTTATGTGAATATAAGCAGCACACGAACCATTGATAGAGTGCGCCCCGTCCGTCGGTCTACCCATCGGAAGTATCAAGACATTCTTCTTCAACACCTGCTTAAAGTGCAATGCCACAGGAATACTAATGCACCAGTTAGCTGTCGCCCTCGTCATTCCGTCAGCTGTCCGCTTCCAAACTGGTTTACTGACCTCCCACCCTCGCAGGCGAGGCCGGGCTGGATGCCCCATACGTTTTCCGTTGCAGCGGTGGCCGCTCTGTAGTTCCAGTGATCGACATCTTCGTAGAACCAGTCGCTCTGGTGTACGCAGGTGAGATTCATGTCATTCTCACTTCCCAGTCCTGCCCACACGCGATCGACGTGCTGGCGCACCAGACGGTCAACTGTTTCCGCTGACATTTTGGGCACAGTCCTGATGCTGAACTTGCCTTTGATCTTGGCGGGATGGATGTGGTTGCCCCCGCGCCGGGTTTCGAGTTTTCAATGCGGTGGAGGCTAAGAGATGGCATCCTCCAGCTGCGCGGGTGGGCGGGTTATCTTTAGTCACGGTCCCATGAAAGGCGGGTTTGATGTGGCCTACCGGGAGATGATGATGTCTTCCACTTTTTTGTGAAGGCTTCGGGCGTTCAGTCCGCCACTTAAATCCTCCTTTGAGAGCTTCATGTTGCGGTACTTGTCCCTATCCTCAGCCGAAACGGGCATGACATCGTCATACACGCCGTCTACCAGCAACTTGCCGGACGAGTCAACGAGAGAAGACATTACCCTCACCATATCGGTCATGGGCTCAGAGATGTGGCCGCCAAAGAGCCCGCTGTGTGCGTCAGCCGTCGCCCCTGTGATGGTAATGATGTAGAACAAGACACCCCTTAGGCCATGAGTGACGCTGGGCCGCTTGCTCCCAGCCCAGATGGTGTCTGTGATGCAAACGCAGTCGACGTCGGCGAAATATGCCAGAGACTCTTCTTCCAAGGCGGCAAGCAACCCGGTCGAGCCGTTTTCTTCCATCCCCTCGAAACAGAAGATCAGGTTAGCAGGTACGGCAATATCGGCTTTTTGGAAAGCCTCTATCATATTCAGCCAGCCCAGCAGCGGCCCCTTGTCGTCCGATGTGCCCCTGCCGTAGAGTTTGCCGTCCTGCTCGGTCAGTTCCCAGGGCTCATGCATCCAGCCGTCCTCTTTGGTGGCCGGCTGTACATCGTAGTGGCTGTAAACGAGAATGGTAGGTTTTGTAGGGTCACTTCCGTACCGTCCAAGAATGAGAGGAGGCAGTTGAAGATCCGTTCCGGGCTCTTGCCCCAAAGATTTCATCTCGACTTCGACGTTCAGTGACTTCATCTCTGTAGAGATCATCTCGCTCATCTATGCCAGTGTCAAGACAGCTTCCAGGGGCGCTGGCGGCGAACTTCGAATATCTTTAGATGTTCAGGCTCTTACCTTGAATACCTCGTCTCTGTGATCGGCGTAGGCAGAAACAGATGGCACTTTTACCGCCTCCTCCAACTCTACTCATAGAAACGCTGTTAGCAAGACTCGGAGGCTGATGCAAAGATTTGGAGTCATGCTTTTGACAAAGTCGGTCTCCAGCTCATCGACCCTGAAGGAGGTTAACACGACTGTCACATTCAAAGTCGCATGAGTCTATTTCTCACTTTGAGTAAAACCTAGCCAGGTTGATGGGGGCTGTCCTTGTCGCCATCGTTAGACTCAAATTGTGCCACTTCACAAAGCCAAGAGCAGCAAGTTTGTTTGATTGAAGATCAGGACAAGATGCCACTTGTCTCTTGAACGAGTGACTGAGTGACCCGATGGGAGACACGTCGTCTCATGAAGCCGGGTTATCCATTTGTACCCGGGAACACCACTTTCAGCGTCGCACGTGCCAAGACACACTTTGCTACTGGACTTGTGCTTGTAATGCTGTATAAGCAAGAAATCCATATTATTAGCAAGTGATCCCTGTCAATGCCTAGACACTAAAAGTGGTAGTTGTCAGGTTTCAATAGAAGCCAATTTAGCCGCTAAGCCCAATATGGCTCGTTTGTACGATGTAAAACGTTACCGCAAAGAGCGTATCCGTTTACAAATGCCGAAAGAGGCAATAATGCTCAACATCAGAATTCTTTCAAGCGCAGTATTCAATTCCAAGACTTTTGCTGGACGAGAGATTCGTTTTTTTGCCTAAAGATGTCGCGCGAGTGACCTGTACGCACCAATTTCAACGTTGTACCTAACTTACATTTATCATTCGACATTGAAGTTGCGATAGCCAAGCATCACTATGTTCGACAAGATGAAGGTTATCGTCATCGGCTCGCCAACAGGCCTTGTTCCAGACCATGTTTGGGCCCAATTCTCATCACAATTTGAGGTTGTCATGTACGACTTCCCAACGGCAGAAGACTTTTACAACTCCATGAGAAATGGCCCGTGCAAGGACATTGTCGGCATCATCAGACTCGGCCTCGCCCTCCCAGCTGGCGTCGAGAAGGTCTTCCAGGGCTGGACTAAACGCTGCTTGCCTCATTACCCCCATCGCTGCGTGTTATCGTAAATTTTGGACATGGCTACGACGAGGAAGACGTTGCCGCTCTAAGTGCTCGGGGATCCAATTCTTCAATACTTCGGGGGGCCGCGTTTCCACAGCGGTTGTCGGGTTGTATCTCATCATCGCCACCTTCCGCCAGCTCGGCCGATATGAGCGGATGTTGCGTAAAGACCAATTCTTGCCTGCCCTGCGGGATTCTGCCCAATCTGCAGTTGATCCATACGGGAAAAAGCTGGGTGTGATCGGGATGGGCACTATCGGGCAAGAAGTCGCGAGGCAGGCAGCGGCACTCGGCATGGAGATCCATTGCGTGGACAGGCCACGTCTGCGAGAGTTGGTTAAATCTCAAGCGCGGTCGCGAGATGCTTCGGAGAAACTGCCGCAGTTGTCCACGCACTCGGATCTGGAGACGTTAGTCCAAGAGGTTGACTGCGTCATTTTGTGCTGTTCCTATTCCCCTGAGACGAAACACTTGCTTTCAGAAGCCATGTTTCACAAAATGAAGAAGGGCGTGCGGATCATCAATATTGCCAGAGGGAAGTGCATCGACGAGGAGGCCTTGTGTGATGCGATTGAGAGTGGAATAGTGGGTGGTGCTGGGCTTGATGTTCACCATGACGAGTAAGACACTGCCCCCAACCTTTCACCACATTCTTTCGAGATGCAGAGTTGAACTGACCCGAGATTGAAGACCCGCGGTCAACCCGAGACTGCTCACATACGAATGTGTCACCCTTCTTCCACACGTTGGTGGATTGACCAACGACTCAATGAAGGTTCGGCCCCATAAGCTCTTATCTCAACTTCACAAGTTCAAGACTACTGACTTGTCATTTAGAATCATGCCGTGGAGAGCTTGGATAAGGCCGCAAAGTTTCTTTGCGGATCGCCTTTCAGTGAATCTGGGCACATGAGGGCGTAGGGCATCAGCCGGTGTGGCAAAGAAAAGTAGTTCAACTTATACACAATCACATTAGATAGCGAGTGACTGGGGAAGATGTGTGTAATTCTATTAGTACATGGAGATGGAACATTTAGATGTCAGTATCCATGCGATTTCAACACAGAACATGACAAGGAAACGAATCCATTTGCATAGGCCAGGAGTTAGGGCCTCTCCTCGTCGGCCATCAGTCTGCAGCAGGCGGACAAGGAAGAGATTCTAATATCATTGAAAGAGGCAAACTGCATCGAATCACCCTACGTGTATTTGCGCACTTACGAATCTGATTGGCCGTGTTAAGTGAAAATTCCGAGTACCGTGGTCAACCACTCAGTATTTTCAGCTCTCAACGCATGCATGTTGGTTGAGAAACGTAAGGGGAAGAAAAACCCTCGATTTTAACGAAAAGGGACTTTTGTTTTTTAGTTTATCAACTATTTCAGACAATCACCACATGCTACATTGTGCGTATCTTGTGACTTGCCCTTGACTTTCTGCGTCTCTGAAACGTTGTTCAATAGCTATGCTCATCAATGACATATCCCCAGTCATGAGTCACCCTCCCATAAATGATATCCTCTAACCACGACTTAATGGTAGACGAATAAGTGGCCAAGGGGTCTTGTGACCATCGTCTGTGCTGATCATGGGTAGGCCGACTTCAACATCACGGTACTTAATGGCAGAAACCGGAGTGATGAACATCTAAGTAAAGAAACATTAGCCAAACCCAGTATAAAACTTTAGCGGGGACGGGGACCTACCGCGGTACCGGATACAAAAGACTCGACAAGTCTGTTCTCCTCGTAGGCCTCGATAATCTCTTGCATCGTAAACGGCCTCTCGACAACTTCCAAGGGCTGGACCCGAGAGGGTAGCTTCTGCGAGCCGGGCGCTAGGCGCTCACGAGCCAGCTCTATGATGCTGCGCCTGGTTATGCCGTCCAGAACAATATCCGTATCCAGCGAAGTCGTAATAAGCTCCAGGATATTCGTCCCCTTGCGCCGCCACACAACGAAAAAGTTGCTTGCTCCTGCCTCGGTTACGTACTCCTCCTTGCCAAACAACCACAGCGTCTGACTGCAGTTGTGTTCCTTCGCCTTGGCCTGCGCTACCATGGCGGGGCCGTAGCTGGCGCCTACTTTAGCAGAGCCAAACCCACCGGGCCAAGCCCGGATCTGGTCCGGGTCGCTAGCCAGGAGTTTTATGCCCGGGTGCGGTAGGCCGGAGGACTGAGGGAAAGCTGCGGCGAAGAGGAAGAAAAGGGCCTCTGGGGGTTTCTGGATGCCGAGGGCGGAGCCACTGCCGATGACGGCCGGCCGGACATAGAGGTTCGAGCCCGGCTCGGGGAGCCAGCGGGGACACTCAACAGCCAGATACGAGGCAATGAGCTCCAGCATCTGCTCGGGCAGAATGTAGGTAGGCACACGCGGGCATTAGACTTGATCAGGCGCGCGCAGTTGAGCTGCGGGCGGAACAGGCGAAGCTTGTTGTCGTAGCCACGGTACGCCTTCATGCCTTCCTGCAGAGACGGTCAGCCGCCAAGTGTTCCAACGGGCATGCTATCATCATGTCATGGTGCTTTTTGCGCGATAGACCTACAAATGTTTCCGTGGCATAGTGTAGCACGCTGGCTGTCGGCTCTAGTGCAATCTTGCCGTAGGGGGACAGCACTGGTGTTCCCCAGCCGGTCTCTTGGGACCATGGCACCTGTACCATGTGTGCCGTGGTGCATCTTTGCGTGAGGCGGATGGGGTCTTGTATTCCCGGTACCGCTTGCTGATTCGCCGCGGGCACATATGTCCTGACCATTCTGGAGGCGTCAATCTCGCCATGCCTGGACTTGGCGGTGCCGTCGGTCGCAACACCGTTCGAAACGGCGAGAAGGGCACTGGGGCTCATGATATCGTGTATGACGTGTTAGCTACTTAACTTCCCAATGTCAGTTTGTTGCGAGTCCTGCTTGAAGAAGAATGAAACGAAATGCACAGCCAAGGGAACGGGTCCGTCTTGTATTCCATGTGTGACTTGAAGGGCGGACAATCCGAAGTCTGGTCTGCCCCCACCGGCAAATTACCATATGACAAACCAGATCTGCAAAGCCTGAAGGACCAAAAAAGGCAAGAGTTTGCTGGCGGCATCCCACATCCTTCGTCAGAATTATCAAGTCTGCCATGACAAATGGCCAGGGCATGTCGTTTTCAGCGTGGAACACTGGGAGACCAAGTCTCATTAGAGCCTCCACAGGTGTGGGGTAGGATGGTGGCAGTAATGAATTATTCTCCCTCGGACGCATGTCGTTCAATTTTACCGGATCCGGTATCAACTGGTCAGCCAGCTGTGGAGAACAATAAGGATGATGCAGTATATCCACTTAGATAATATGGACAGCTCACCGGGGCCCGGATAAGATAAGCAACCGTTCAATCATCTCACAGACACTTTGATCAGAAGTCCAGCTTTGTCCATCATGAACGAGGCAGAAACACTTCTTCCATGCGCCCAAGGTTATTTTAGTCCGCATATCAAGTGCTTTGCAGCAAGACTGCGTCGCAACCAAATTTCATAATCTGCTCTTAGTGAAGCCCAGAAAACGTCTAATGGGTCTCAAGCCACAGGCTATGTGGTTGAGCGGATGCTTCCTGGAGAACCAAAGAACAGCACAAAGTGAAACATCGAGTCGTGAAGTATTTGCATCGTAATTGAATTCCAATGACAACTGGTATCCGATGGAATAGTGTTAAAAGCCTAATGTCTCAAACGACCCCAATGCATGCGAAACAAGTTGCTGAATAGCCTCGTCTATGCAACGAAGCTATTATCGCTTATTGACACGAGTCTACTTCGTGAGTACAAATTTATGCAAGCAAATAACCTCATAAGCCTTATATTAGTAGTCTTTGCGTGACCGCTTGCCTAATCTGATCATCTGACTTGATGAGGTGCTCATTTGGCCCATGGGCACGGAGCTGAACTATTACCAGCCTTCCCTTCCGATGCAGTTGGCTTGTTGCAGGCCCCGGTTTAGCCATCGCAAAAGCTCCTACAGTTAGGCGTATTAGAACTAACAAGAAAGGGCGGTGCAAGAGCCGAAATTTTGGAACGTAAAACTGATTAGCGCCAGGCGTCCAGATTAGCTTCAAAGGTTGGTTGGCATCCCTGAAAACCAGCATGCTGAAGCCAAAGACTATATAATAAGTCACTTCGAATTAGCTACTAAACAAGTTAATGGTACCGGATGATTGTCTCTCTAGCTATGATTGTGAGGATGAGGCTGGAGAGGGCGGTGAGACTCGCTTGAATCATTCAATGTATACACAAACTTAAAGCCATAACGACAACGGCTGTAACAGATTGGCTGAGCAAGTCGTTTCCCAACCACTTGTGCCGCTCGTTATACGCATTAGAAGAAACACTCCAACATTCTAATGAAATTGAAAACAATCAGTGCCTAGCCGCTAATGGCGCGACCAAGTCCCCCTAGCCCGAATCCGCTTCCCAAAGTAAAAGAACAACCAAGGTATCGGGATCATAACAAACGCCACAAACGCGAGCATGTTGGTCGCCCACTGGATACCCATGCGCCCATATATTCTTGGAACCAGCGATGGGAACAAGCTCGCCAGCATGCTCCGTGTGAACGTGTTTGCAGCCACAGCGCTGGCCCCATACAGGGGGAATGTGTCGATCATGTAGTTGAGAGCGGCCTGGAAGATTGTGAAGAATCCGACACCCATCATGGCAGCGGCGGTGACAGGGGCGATCCAGTGGAAGCGTGGGTCCGCTGTGTTGGCCATGACAAACAAACCGCCAGCGAGCATGACTGAGCCGATCATCATAGGGGGCAGTCTGGCCTCGGGGACGGCGACGCCCTTGTTGGCGGCCATGCAGGTGCGGTAGTACGCCTGGCTCTTGAAGTTGATGGCAGCGCCAAAGGTGATGCCGACCAGGAGGGCGAGGAAAGGCAGGCTGCCGATGAAAGGGTTCCAGCCGCGGATTTCTTGGAAGACGATGGGGAAGGCGCCGAGGTTGAGGTAGACGATACTGTACACTGTGGGCCAATGTTAGAGACAATGGACCCAAGACAAGAGTGGTATGGAATCATGGAATCGTGAAATTAGGTGGACTATTTAGGCTTACCAAAGCTTGAGTGCAAGGAGAAGAGGAAGCCAATGGGCGTGCCCAGCAGCTGGAGGGGGCGAAGCATGAATTTCTTCGTCATCTCCTTGATTGTTGGGTCACGCTCCTCGTGTTGCGCGTGCCACGCCCACTGCCGCGTTTGGTGACGCATCTGTTTTGCCTTGGCGACGAGAAGCGCCGGCGCGTACGACTCGTCGAGGAGCAGGACGTCGAGGGCGAAGATTGTCGCCATGTAAATCCCCGTCACGTACTGGGTCCATCGCCAGCCCATGGAACCCTGCGTCTGCACGAGAGCGCCGCCAACCACAGGACCTTCACGTCGCCGTTAGAAGGGTTACAGACTTGTGATCCCATATCGTGTGCTTTGGGTTCACTACGCAGGTGGTCATACATACCAAAAACCGGCCCACCGACAACCGCAATCGCATAAAACACCAGCGCCAGACCTCGCTGGTCAGGTTTAAACATGTCTGTCAGCACACCACCGGTGATGGAGATGGGGCACTACCAAAAAACCCAGCAAAAAACCGAGTTAGCAGCACCGTCTGTATGTCTTTTGCCGTGGCCGTCCCAAAGGTAAAGCACGCCGTCAAAAAGTACGGCAACAGCATCGGCACTTTGCGGCCGTAAATCTCGCTCGCGGGAGCCCAGACGAGGGGGCCCAGCCCGAAGCCCATAAGCAGCATGCTGGTGCCCAGGTTGGACACGTCGGGACCAACATGAAGCTCTTGCGCAACCTGCTGAATGCTCGTAGAGTAGATGGCGCTGGAAAACGTCGAGCCCATGGTAGTGAGGCCGTAGAGAAGGGTATGTATGGCTTTTTTCCGGTTGGACCAGTTGCGAGGGCTGAGGGGATCGGCCGGGCCGTCAAAGTCCACGATCATGGAGACGGTCATAACTTGAGTGGCAGAGCAATCGTCACCGGGCTGGTCTTCCTTGTGAGACGATTCATTTTGCGAAAACTGGCCGGCCATCACTGTCGTGACACCTCCTGTTGAAGGCTGCGCGAATCGACTGTGAGTACAGCAAACAAAATGAATTGCAAACAACTGAGGCGGGAATGGGACCAAGTCACCAAATCGTCCACTTACTCCGAAGCACCTAGAAATCAACGACTCGGATGAGCGCGGCCGCGATCTCTCGTTTCATCCACGACTCGGGTTTCGGCATTTCTGTCGAGTGGAGTTACATGCAATCTAATGACCGTTTGTGTAAACATCTATCCACAGTAGTCTAGATTACCACATCCGGTAAGTAAAAACGATGAACCCTGTTGTGGAAACCTAGCCGGGGTGGTTTTTCGCAGGCCTGGGGTGGATTAGCCTTAAAATTATCGACGTGTTTTCCTTTGAGCTGCGCCGATGGCTTTTTCTCCTAACAAGCCACCATCGACTCGGAGTCGTCTTTCATAACCAAGATGGCTTCTTCTTGAGGCTAGTATGAAGAGAGGTTTTTACCTGGTTTACTACGCAAGTCAAGCAAGCTTGACTCTTGGCGCAATCGGGTCCCCAAGGTACCGTTTAGCATGGGCTGAGTCGTCGTTCGACACTCTTCCCTGAATGAACAAAATCATCACACGGCATCTACAAACTTGATCTTCTGCCATGAGGCCTGTCGGATAAAACAATCATGAGCAAATTGCATGAACTTTTTTGATAAGGCCCAATCTTAGACTGTGTTACGGGTCAAGAGACACTAGTGGTGTAAGTAGTTTGCGACGCCTCCAATGGACCATTGATATTAGGGCTGACGTGGATGGAATAGATTGTATGTGCCGCCAAACCTTACAGTTTTTCGGTTTTCTTTTAAACTATTCTGTGTGTGAGATGAACCTGCGCATCAGAGAAGTAGGAATAGAAAGGTGCTTATTATAGAAAGACACCCGGGAGGCGACGTGGGGCGACACATTGCCGTTCTTTGCGCCAAGTCGCGAAGAATTATGTGTAGGGCATCTCGGTAGACCCGTACGCTGAATGCTCCCCGAGAAGCTGTACACGACTTCGGGCACGAAGGGCACAACCACACGACTTTGCTACAATAAAAAAGTCAGCCGCCTCTTTCTGGTCGGGTCTGAAAGTGGCAGCACAACATGTCCCTTACTGGGCCCAAGCCGCTCTACACCACAGTACTGCATAACAACTGTTATCATGGTATATCTACATAATCCACACTCCAACCCATCCGGTTCCTTGAGTAAATCTCGACCGCGAGCCTGTCGCCCTGTTTCTCCTCTTCGTCACCCTGCGGCGTCGCCTCCTCGTCCAGGTCAACCATTCGCACCTTGATAATCCTCCAGCCCGACCGCAACCCCTTCCGCCCGTACTCCTCGTCCACGTACGTGAGAAGCCTCTCCGCGTGCCGCACGTTCCATATTCCCTCCCTCTCCCGCGGGAACCGCCCTATCCAGCCCCGAATCCACTCTTTGCAACCAGCACTATCCGTCATGTAGTAAGCGTTCATCATGGCGGGGAGCATTCCGTGCCCGTATGCGTTGACTGTCGTGCATGATGTGAACGATACGCCTGCTGCTAGGCGGCAGATGAGGTGGACCGTTGCTGCCGCGTTAGGGGGCGATTTTCGGTCCGAGCTGGGAGAGTAAAAGGTCTGGAGACGGAGGAGGGAGACAAGATAATGCATAAAGCTTGTGGCTGCTTTTACAGGGTCCCGGGCGTCGACGAGGGTGAGCGGAGTGACTGAGAAGCCGGGACCTTCCGCTATGCCGAAGGATTTGCCTTTGTCCTCGTCTTGGGCCAGTGGCGCCTCGGCGGCAGGCAGGTTCTCCCGCCACGCTTCGAGCTCGTCGACGAGATGCTCAGCCTGCTGTCGCCAAAGCGTGTCGTGCTGGGGGTTACCCCGCCACTTCTCTTCCAGCTCAATCACGCGCGGCAGAATGCAGAGGAGACGGTCGGCATGGTACGGTGAGTTGGCCAGCGACAGCATCAGCGACTCGGAAACATCCGTGGACGCGATCCTGGAAATGTCCGAGTAGGTGCGGTCATAGATTTCTAGCAGCGAGGCGATTCTGGCAAATGAACGCGTCAGGGACTCGCCCGCGGCCGAAGCCCTGACGCTACTCAGATTTTGCGACAGGAAAGCCAGGGCGGCGCGACAGTGTATGTACCAGAGTTTCAGCTGTCCTCTCTGCAGCTCAAAGTAAGCGAGAAAGATGATGGTGGCAAGCCAAGAGATGGCCATGTATCGGCCCTGGGGCAAGACAAAGGTTTCCGCCTGAGCGGACTGGTCGTCGCTGTCGTCGAGATGAGCACTGCGGATGGAGCCAAGGGCCGTAACGAAATGATCGAGGGCGTGTAGAGAAGCCTTGGCAACCAGTGGTTCCGGTGCGTTGGAAACCGAGATGCTGAGGGCCGAGAGGGCCAGCGCAGCGTGAAAGAAGGCGCCGTCGAGGTGCTCGGCTTGAAATATGTCGTTTAGGGACAGGGTGGAAAGTAGACCGTAAGGTGAGCTGTCCCGGAGGTGGTGGTAGTATAAGATGTCTTCGGCAAACTTGGCACTCTCCAACAGGCCGGAGGGGGCGATGGGAGCCGGCACGGGGATTTGGTAGTCGGGCCGAGGCTGGAAGCGCTCGTAACCCGGGCTTGTTTCGCATTCTCCTTCATCGTACAAGAGGGCATGCTGACGTGATTCAATGGGCCTCCCCGCGGCATATTCTTGATCTCCCGGGTCCGGACGGACTGGCTCTGTGACTAGGCTGAGGCCCTGCGGGTCATTCGGGGCCGGCGATAATGCAGCAGAGTCCTCGCCTGGCGACGATGTGTGATTACAGTCTGGAATGTTCATTGTCAATGCATCTGCCTCAGGGGTGGTTTGGCGTTGCGAAGATTGGCCGTGGTCGCTCTGAGGGCCGGGCCGATCGAAGCCGGCAGATGGCAAGTCCCTAACGACACCGCCAAACCCAGGCGCGCCGCGATCGGTGTCATTGTTGCCATGCCCCGGGCGGCGTTTATCTGAAAGGTCTTTCTGGCCGTGCTTGGCAGCGAATCGTTCAGTCTGGTCTCTGAAGACGAGACGTCGTACATAACCGCCACATTGCACATTCAGTCGGATACACTGCCGACGTTAGCCACGAGCCAACACGTTCCATGACAGCTGTACCGGAGTGATCGCACGTTGTTACAATCGGGCTTTGCCTCGTCACACTTCAGCCTCCGCGCCCGGCAAGTCACGCAGCCCGTACGATCCCGCGAAGTGACATTCCGCCTTCGAATGGTACGCTCAACCATGGTGACGCAAGGAGTTGGGAGTGGCATGGACGAAGCACACTTGGGAAAAGATGTTCGAACCGCCAAATCGGCCGACTTCTCATGAGTGCGGACGATGGCCCACGACGGTAGATTGATTGTTACCTACCCCGCGGTCCACGGGAGTTGTTGGAGCAGCAATGCGGCAGCCTAACCCGGATGGGGGTAGGGCAGCCCGGAGGAATGTCGGCTGCATGCCTGGGGCAGAGTTTGTTGGACGACGTCAATTGACAGGATATCCTTGTTGTGCCTGTTGTGTCTGTGTGTGTGGCTGGGGAACCCCCTTTATCTGCCTCATGGCCTTTTGCTAGGTGCTAGATGCATATGCCGTTAGCTTTAGTTCTTTTAGCCAGCGAAATCTAACCCAGGTATACAGCCGGCATTTATCTGGATTATTCTACCCCTCGTCTGGGTCGGGCTGCCGCACTGCTTAATTCAATAGATAACCACTTAACAATGGCCCCGTTTTAATAGCGTTGTTGTATATCTTGTTCGAACACCCGTTTAGCAAGAAACCTCAGTACAGCAGTTAGAGAATCTACCAATTTGTAGCTGATGTGTCAAGTCGTCTTAGCTGACTATATAGGCATACAGTTGTTAACCGGAACGGGAAAAAGGCAATGCTCTAACTCACTATATTTGTAGCAGCAATGCGGCTCTACAGTCATGTGAGTGCCACGAGGTACAACTCAAGCCAACCAAAGTTACATCCATGTAAATGGTTGATTACAGATGGCTTACAAGATCAGATATGCCCTACCAAAAACTTTGATGCAGAATTATTGATTCGCCGGAAATTTGCCAATCCGTGCAATCAACACGAGCCAGCTGGGCAGCCTAGGCTCGTCCCTGCCGTGACGCCCGCAATAGCAATGATGGCGTTCACCACACCGCCGATGCCCTCTCCCGCGATGCACCCAGCAACAATCGAGAGCATGTAGTCGCTGTGATTCTGCGGCTTATACTTTTGCCATACAAACGAGATGGAGGCCCCGATGAGCACCGCGATGCCAATCGCCGGCGACGGGATCACCATCATAAGGCCAAACGCCATCAGATTCGGCACGTAGACGCGATATTTTTCATGCACGCCCGTCAGCCAAACGTTCTTCAACACCACCACCAGAGCGCCGAACACGGCCAGACAGATGGCGAAGATTCCCGAGGACTTTGGTATCGGGAGCTTCGGGCTCGTCGCGGCGATGGTCGCGGCACGCCAGGCACTGACTGAAGGGGCGCTGAAGGGGCAGCTTTCTACGGTGAGATCGATGACGCACGGGTAAGCCGTGACAAAGACAATGAAGATGCCGGGGGCGAGGAAGATGGCGACTAGGCTGGCGATACCCTGCGCGATCCACTGCGTGCGGACGGGTGTGCTGAGGAGGTATCTTCTTCGGGTCAGTATATGCCAAACTTGTGCAAGGAATCCTCCTTTCATCGGGCATGCGAACTCACCCTACTCGGAAATCCATGGTCAAGTCCGTAGCCTGATTGGCAATGCCCGCCGATATGGCACCGCCAATCGAGTTGAGCGTCTGCGCATCCTTGAGCGAGTGGCCCCTCGTCATACCCCCCATGATCAACTGGGACGACTTGGATACGGCCGTGAGAGGCGTCATGTCCGTTGTCCCCGTGCTAAGGATGGCGAGCAGTGTGAATATACCAGCTAAAATAATCGACACGAGCGTCATACCGACCGACATGCCCCACTGGACGCCGCAGCTGATGCAGGTGACAATGGTAGCTACCAGGAGACCGAGGAGCCACATCCAGCTCTGAATGTGGTGGTGGGCGAACATCGGCTCCTCTCGCTCATTGCGGCTGAGTTCCGCATCCGATTTAGGCTTCTTGACCAAGTCCTTGAGACTGGCGCACGAGAGGCTTGCGAATAGACTAGTGACTGTGCTGCTGACCTTGATGAAGGAGCGGTACTGGCAGAGAAGTTCGACGATGGAAACAACCACCATGAGTAAGACGCCGCTTGAAGAAGTCAGCTGCATCGAGCCTCACTCTCACTGTTTATAAACGAGAAAATCAGCGGGAGAGGACACTTACGGCCAGAGAAGCCAATAACGCGGGCTAGGGTTGTTGACCGGATCTTTCATATTCATACTGAAATATGTTGTAAGCTTCTCCCATGGCCCCCCCAGGTCCCCAATAATAAGACCTTCGGCAGCACCATACCGCACCAGGATGGGACCGATGATGGCCCAGCTGCAGACTGTTCCCGCGAACATGGACAACGCGGTGTTAGAGCCGACCATCAACCCAGTCCCGATCACGGCTGGGCTCCATTCAATGAACCACCCCAATTCTCGACGAGGATGGCCGAATTGTTGTATTTGCCCCAAATAAAAAACCAGGCGAAGATGTGCCAGTCCCAGAGAATGCCAACGGCAAAGTTGGACGCGACCCTGAAGACAAGCGCGGCAGCGAAGACGTGCAGGAGAAACTTGACCTTTTTCATCGTCCGCGTCTCTCCTGCCGAGGCGAGGTGCATCGAGCGGATCGTCGTCGCCGTCGCTGTCGCCGTGGGGAAGACGAGCTTCAGCTGCTGGGCGACCTTGATGATGAAGAAGTTGCGCATGGGCGTCGCTAGGAAGAAGCCCACGTAAGCGGTACCCAAGGTAAAGGTGACGATCTTTCCATAGTCGGCGCTGGGTACTTGCAGGAGCTGCATCTGGTACAAAGCGGGCACCGCACTGACGAACATGTTGCTCAGGCCGCCGGCCGCCGTGGCGCTGGTCTGGATTATGGTATTCTCCTTGGGGCCAAACTTGCCGCCGAGGATGGGAAACGACTCTGGTACGAGCGAGCTGAGTGTCCTAATGATGGCGAATCCCAAGATGGACCCAAAAAGGTTAGCCGGGAAGGTGATGCCCGTCTTGAGCCCTTTGATGCCAGGTTAGACCCGGCCTAAAAGCCTTGGACTTGACACTCACCAAGATAGACGTTGGCGGCGTTCACAATGCCTCCCAGGATAGCCCCAAGGAGCATGCTTCGGATGCGCAGAATGTTGGTCTCATCCTCTTCCTGGGGCATGTCATCCGTGGGAAAAGGGTCAAAGAGGTTGTCCGACATGACGAGCTCACTAGACTGGCCGTTTTCATTTATGGACGAGTGGCCAATGGTGGCGGCGATTGTTTTTTCCCTCACGCGAAAGTCTTCTTCAGCAGATTTCTTGCGTTCTGCAGCCATTGTCATGTTGTCAGGCCCGTTCATGTCTGTGAGAAACGACGGTAGGTGTCGGTAAGCTTCGGCAGTCCCAGATCACTTTGTATCAAAGTAAAATTTGGTAAATGAACCCAAAAATAAGCGTGGTGAGAGTAAACGATGCAGTTCGAAAGACTATGGTCCCGAGTTTCTCGATTCAAAAAAAAACTACAATCTAGGTCCATTCGACTGACATTTGTATCACAAGTCGTCAAGAACGTCGGCCTTGTCTCGCATATCGACTGCACTGGCGTTATCTGGGCCGCAAAACCAGGTTATGGACTTGACCGCACGGTCATCTACTATGCTTGATTGATAGTCCGAAGAGTGCGGCCGTGTTGAGCTGCGCAAAGAGCCAAAACAGCCCCCCCTGCTGCTATCTCAATAACGATGACTATAACGAGGCGTCGTAAGACGAGCCGTTATCGATGCTTACGCATGGCGCGCCAATCACAACATTATCTAGGTGCAGACACACAGGCCAAGACAACTCGGGCTTAGCCCGTGCGCTAGTTAATAATTACCAGAATTGGAAATGCGGAACGAGCATGCGGGGCGATATAGAGCCGAGGTTTACCCACTTTTTGTTAGGAATCTTGAATGACACCGCCTCCATCTCTAGCACCCCCAAGTCCAAAGATAAAGGTGTGCCAGTAACACTGTTCATCATCAGAGAACTTATCAGCTGTTCTCGATTAGCTGAAGAAGTCACCAGCTTGATAGGTTTCGGGTTCAATCAGTGGGTTTACAACCCCGTTTTCGTGACAGCGACCCTTGACAGGGCTAACTGACACACAAGACAGCAGAGCGAGCAGCGGACCAGACGATATTGATAGGCAATATGTGTCTCAGGCAGCAAGTGGTAGACATTCATACCAATGCCAACTTTGGCGACGTGGTTACCAAGCACACGGATCTCGAACTTACCATTGATTTCAACAAAAAGATCGTCTCTGGCACCACCACCATCACGGCTGAATCCCAGCTGGAAGCTGGCGTGAGTGAAATCATTCTTGATACCAGTTTCCTCAAGATCAAGAGCGCCACCATCTCCGGTTATGAAGCGCGCTGGAAACTTGGCGCCAGATCCGAACCCAACGGAACGCCCCTTTTGGTTCAACTGGATAAGCCTTACCGCAAGGGCGAGACACTCAAATTGATGGTATGTTGGATGGTGCTTCGCTGCTTGCGGCGACAGTGCCTCTGTGACATCCAGAGAGTCCTGACTGATCTTTGGGACAGCTCAGCTTCGAGAGTACGTCAGGGTCGACCGGTCTGCAATGGTTCAACCCCTCGCAAACCGACGACAACAAGTACCCCTTCATGTGTACGTCTTGCCTGCTGTTTCATTGTAAGCTGGCTGACAGATGTAGTCTCCCAGGGGGAACCAGTGCATGCTCGCTCTATCTTCCCTTGCCAGGATACCCCATCCATTAAAACCACATTCGACATTGTCATTTACTCCGTCCTGCCCGTAGTGGCTAGCGGTATTCCAGAGCACGATCTCATTTTCCCGCCGGTTCTGGACGCATCCGAGTTGAAGCGCTACTCCTTCAAACAGACGATTCCAATTTCAAACTACCTCTTTGCCGTTGCGAGCGGGTAATTGACTACGCACGCACAAATCAAGATTTGATCACTGACGTGATTGTAGGAACCTCGTCGGCCAGAAGGTCGCTCCTGGGAGCTATGTCTATAGCTCCCCTGGTAACCTGGAAGAATGTGTAGCCGAGTTGCAGCCAGACCTCCAAGCCATAATAGAAACTGCCGAGGTTAGTTGTTTGCATTTATTCGATCACTGTTCTTTTTGAGCCTAGTGTTAACAGCAAGCCCAGAAACTCATATTTAAGTACCCCTGGCCACTATACAACTTGGTCGTGCTCCCCAAGTCATTTCACCTGGGCGGCATGGAGAACCCGGTATTCAACTTCTACAGCGCCACCATTATTTCCGGCGACCGTGAGAATATCTCCGTTGTCGCTCATGAGTTCGCCCATAGCTTCAGTGGGAACCTGGTGACAAACGCCTCGTGGGAGCACTTTTGGCTCAATGAGGGATGGACCGTCTACATCGAGCGCTACATCCTCCGTGAGCTCCGTGGCGAAGAGGAAGAGACGTTCCATGCCATTGTCGGCTGGCAAGACCTCATGTACGGCATTGAATCGTACGGAGGTAGCGACAGCTGCCACACGAGGCTTGTCCTGGAATTTGAGGGTAAGCGGCCAGATGATGTTATGTCCAAAATCTCGTACGAGAAGGGCTATACATTTCTTAAATATCTGGAGTATCAGATTGGCAGAGATAAGTGGCTGACTTTCGTTCCACATGTATGTTTTCCCTTCCTCTTTAATGGCCCTTTGGTGCCTTCCAAGCCTAGGCTACAATTTTGCTAATTGGTTTCAGTATTTTCAAAAATTCTTCTGTAAGGCCGTGGATTCAGCTCAATTCAAAGACTGCCTCTTTGAGTTCTTCGCCTCGGACGCAGAGGCGATTCAGACTCTGAGAAATGTGGATTGGGAGACCTGGTATCATGCCCCTGGAGCGCCTCTGAAGCCAGACTTCCAATCGAAGAGATATGACGAATGTATATACTTGTCTGACCAGTGGAAAAGCCTGTCAGCCGGGGCCACTTTTCAACCCAACGCAGACGACGTCAAGGGGTGGACCGTCAGCCAGCTTCTTGTGTTTCTCGACTTTCTCATTGAGAGCCCAGAACCGATTCCCATGAAGGAAGCCAGTTCTCTGGGCACTCTGTATGGTATCCAAGACTCGGCGAATTTCGAGGTCCTCTCACGCTACCTGCGAGTAGCCCTGCGAGCCGGCGACAAGAGCATGGTGAAACGAACTCGGGAACTTTTGGGACAGACTGGGCGCATGAAATTTGTCAGACCCTTGTAAGTCCACCCTCAACGATGGTTTTGCGCCACATCAATTTCTAACTCGGATCACAGATTTGAAAGTCTTATATCCATTGACCCGTCGCTAGCTGTGGATACTTTTTCCCAGTACAAGGAGTTTTATCACCCGACATGTGTGCGCCTCGTAGATAGCGTGCTTAAGAGCCACGGGCTTGTGCCTAAGACTTAAGTTTTAGTAAGGATTGGATGAATGCAATAAATGACGATAAATATCCACAATTGTCTCCGTCGAAGAATGATGCATCTTGACCTGCCAGGCAGTCAGAAAACATACCATGTTTCTAAAGATTTATGAAACATCTGGAACCGACGATTGAACCTTCTTTAGCTCACTGCAATGGCTGTCCATGTTATTTATTTATACCCTGATTTTGTTGATGTAACTGAACGTGTGAAATGAAGTTAACAAACATGCACACTCATTTATTGAAACAAGTCTATACGCGTAGCCGTGGGACACCTTATATAAAACATCTGCTGACCATTTCGCTCCTGATGAGCTTAATTTGTTCAGCCAAGGTGCATCTTAAGCAACCACGAATGCCTACCACCCTGAAGCCCTCGTCCACACGTCAACAATATTCGACGCACTTGGGTCCTTTTCCGAGTCCACAATCAAGTACCACCCATACATGGCACCCGTCACGCAAGCATGGTTTGGGACGAGTCGGACAGTCTCACCAATCTCAAGAGGTATCGGCGGCAGCTCGAATCCATTTTTTTCCTCCGCCGTTGTCACCTCCCAGCTGACGATGGAGTGCTCTTGGCTGATGCGTTCAACAACCAAGCGGCGCTTACCAGTCAACGACTGTCGAGAGCTATTCTTCTGGCTGACAACAGCCCATCCGGCGTACGACGGGCAAGGCTCCCGGCCCAGTCCCAGTGTGCCGACAGCCAAGAGTGCCTCAGGCTGCCCCCGCTCTCCGTCGTTGTAGACGCTACACACCTCGGCCACGACTGATACAGCGACCTCGTCTTCCCAGTCGCCAAGCGATGCCATAGGCCTTGTGGCCATCTGTTGCATGTCAAAGACTGCATAGACGCCCGCATGTAGTTCCAGCCGCGTTCTGAATGGCCGAGTCTTTCCAGAGGCTGTTCTCCGAATCATCTCGCTGAGGCGCCGTGCGCCGTTCAGATCCGAGGCATCGGGCTCCTGCAGGTTGCGAATTGATACGACTTGTGGTGAGGCGCCGACGCTGATGGTGATATCCTTATCAGAAGGGAAAAAGCTTTCGTTGGCATGCAACGCATCCATGCAACCCTTGATCTCGGCCTCGAGGTTCATCATGGCCTGCGCAGCTGTGTTGTCATTATACCCCAGGCTGTTATGGGAGTAGATGCCAACGAACGTGGCGCGTCCATCTTTTTCGAGCTGCGCAAGTCTCTCGAGCAGACCGTGCTTGTTCAAAGCGTTAGGGGGGAGCCCTGCACGGTGATAGCCCGTGTCAATCTTGACGTAGATGCCGGCAGGGAAACCGGCGATCTCGAAGAAGCTTTCGAGGTATCCAAACTGAGTGGCGTGGTCGAGCAAAACGCAGATGCTGCCAGGGCCGAGCTCCCGCGCCAGGTGAGCAAGCCGTCGCGTCTGCGACGGAGGGAGAGGCATACCGTAGAGGATGTTGACCTGGCGGCCCTCGGACTGAATTTCTTTGAACATGGGCAGCAGGTGTTCGATCTCAGCAAGCGTTGAGACGATGAATCGCGCCTCAGGCGATTTGTCTCCCACTTGCAGCCGCGCAAGCTGTGGGGTCTATGTGAACGGCCGTCAGTATTGATTGCATATCTTGATGAAGCTCCCTGGGTCGTCATTTGCCAGTAACCCAAGGGAATGGCGAAATTTGGCCTGCCTACCTTGTGAGTCTTAACATGCGCACGAAAGTCTACGCCAAGGTCTTCGACGGCATTCAAGAGAGCATTACAGTGCCTCCGGGAAACGGCGACGTCGAGGATTACGGCTGGCTTGGGGACATCGTCGACATTCAATCCACAGTAGAACTTCCGTAGATCCTCAATCCGTGGGGCAGGCCGGCTTGGGATCTGAGCCATTTTGGGATTTACCTGTATGTTGAGCAGGACCCGAAGATTTGGAATTTGTTGATGAATATAAGTCGCACCGAATCGTGTTTGACAGCACTGCCACTGCCAGTCGTGGGGCCTTTGAAATACATGTATTTCAGAACGAATACTTAGTCACCTTGGAATGGTACAAACAACCTGCCATAACCATGTTGATATTTGTCATGGATTGGATGACGAAGAGCCGCTCACCTTGAGCTCAAAGATGCATCCTGACTAAGCCAAAATATTGATATTTCCTATTACGGTAACGGTTTACGGTGACGCGCACCACCCCGACCCTCCCCTTCCCTTAGCTGAGCAGGGATGATATGTTAGGCGTGAATAATGCAAACCGTACCCTTGTCAATTAGAAATTGCGAGCCAATCTACTGATGTCAGGATAAATATCGAATCTTTTTTGGCTACCCGTGGGAATCTGTCTTCTTGCCCGTTGAATGGAGTCATCGTCTAGCTCAGTGTAGACGATATCCTCGCCTCGGCCAGCAGTCGCCAGTATCTCCCCGTTAGGACCCGCGACAATGCTATGACCCCAAGCCGGATAGCCTCCCGAGCATTCTTCGAACGCCTGAGAGCAGAGTGCCACGAATAATTGGTTGTCAAGTGCGCGAGACCGAGCCAGCAGCTCCCAGTGCAGCGGGCCCGTGGTGCTGTTAAATGCCGAGGGGTATATCAAGGCGAACGTACCCTTGCGGGTAGCAATGGTTGCCATTTCTGGGAACCGAATGTCGTAGCAGATCCCGAGCCCGACGCGACCATATTCAGGCAGGTCGACGACAGTGATTGCGTTCCCGGCGCTCAGCGTTGCGGACTCGTGGAACGACATTTGGCCGGGTATGTCAATATCGAAGAGATGGGCCTTGCGGTGCGATCCGATGAGTGTTCCTTCTCGCGAAAACACTAGCATGGTGTTGTAAAACTTTTGCGTCTCTGGCTCAGCTGTGACCTCTGGAATGCTTCCTCCGAAAATGTAGGCCCCGGTCCCCATGGCCATCTCCCTCAGGGCAAACAGGGTGGGTGATGTGGCTGGTTTGGCGCTTGAATCGAGAACTTCGGCATATTGAGCAAAGGAGTCGGTCGAGTATGGCGAGTTGAAACATTCAGGCAGGACGATGATGCCAGCACCCGCTTTTGAAGCACTCATAACCAAACGACGAATTTCGCGAATATTGTGAGCCTTGTCGGCGGCTGCTCCAAAATCAGCATCCATGTCATGTGTCTCTGGGTGTAAGATTCGGCCACGTGCTGCTTGCATATTGTATCAAGGCCAGTTTTACCGGTTGCTTGAGAAGACGAGACATATTCAGTATAGGTCTCGTTTGAGCGGTGTTACTCTCGAGTGAGGTTTTGGTGTGCGATGACTAAGAGATCGTGATGACTCAAGCATAAGAGGTGTTGAGGGTCACAAAGGCCGTTTAAAAGAAACACAAGGTCTCTTAAAATCTTCAAAGGTTTTTATGAATTACTAACTTATGAAACAGGAGTTGTGCATGAAGAGATCACTAGGAAATTCACGTTGAGTTAGCTCTTGCTGAGGTTACATGGATGGGAGGTCTCCACTCCTCTTAATTTATTTCCCAATCAGGCATATGGTTACGGCCAAGACAGGGCTACAAGTCTACCACTTCGCATGCTGTGACTTCAAGCTTGATGAGCCATCCTTTATGTCGCGACCCAAAGTATATGTGGCTTTCTCATCTCTTTGAATTTCAATTCTATTCTCTAGATCAATCAGGCACGAATCAATCTTTTCTCTTAATTTGCCCAAAGTCTGTTCCTTTAAGCGAACCTCGCTAGCATGACTCTCGTCACCAAAAAAGCGGTCTTCACCGACCTTGCCCCGGCGCCTCTGCCCTTTTACTCCCAATGCGTCGTTGTTGAACGTATGGCCTACGTTTCCGGAAGCTTGGGTATTGATCCCGCCACCGGAAAGTTCGTCGAGGGAACCGTTGCCGACCGCACTGTAAGGGATCCTTTGAGAAGAGACGATCGGATGGCGACGGGAACATCTAATTCAGACCACAGACGCAGATCCTGACCAACATAAACAACATTCTCGCTGCCACTGGCACTAGCCTTAAAAACGCCGTAAGTCTTGGTGCAGAGATGCACCTAGGTTTAGAGCTTATTTATCGTTGCTAGGTTAAGCTAAACGTCTTTCTAACTGACATGAGTGATTTTGAGACTATGAATGAGGCGTATGGGAAATTCTTTACCGAGGGTGTGCGGCCAGTACGTTACCTATCTTATTTTGAAGAGAACCCAAGTTACTAATGGTAGAATTCT
Organism: Colletotrichum liriopes; assembly: GCA_022179045.1. Lineage (NCBI taxonomy): Eukaryota > Fungi > Ascomycota > Sordariomycetes > Glomerellales > Glomerellaceae > Colletotrichum > Colletotrichum liriopes. The sequence goes on from BPPX01000053.1 coordinate 29,302, forward strand.
AGATCCGTACCTGTGTTGCTGTAAAGGACCTTCCTTTTGGTGCTGATGTTGAAATTGAGGCTTCTGCACATTTGTAGATCTAATTTATACACTATACTAAACATAAGAAACCTACTTTAGTGTCTACTGCTCTATATGCAATATTAAAACTGCATTATGTTTCTATTTAAGCCCTAAACTTTAATTTAACTAGTCTATCAGTCTTATTCTTCTTGTGGCTAGCTTAGTAACTGGTATAAATTACTAAAAACTACTTAGATATCTAAATGTTAAACCCTACTTCTTTCTAATATTAAAATAAGTAGAAAACTTAAACTGAAGGTACATAGGTTATAGTTTATGCTTTTCTTTTAGTTATTAAGGAAGAATTTCCTTTTCTACCTTAACCTCTTATACTAATTAGCTAAGAAAGTTAGAAAAGAGTTCTAGACTACGTTAGTTCTTATATTACTAACCCTAGACTTTAACCTTAGTAAGTAGTTAGAATACTACCTATAACAGCATTTAAAATAAGATAAGTAACTGTAAAATTATCACAAGAGGCTTGTTTAGTAATGCCTGGCCGCAATGCCTGGCTTTACTTAGCGATGCCTTGCTTCGCTTCTTGATGCCCGGCTTTGCTTCTTGATGGACCACTTCGTGTGAGGATTCTGGAGCGACTATGGGCCGAACGGCCTATATATATCCCCTTCCCCTATTTCGTAGATACACAAGATAGATAGAAGACACACATCTCAAAATGCCTGCTCCCCGGCAACTGTGATCTCGACAAAAATATATAAATAAAACAAATGATAGTACCTACTAATATATAAAAATAATGCTTAATTAGGTACAGAGGTTTTAGGTACTTTTTAACTTTGTAACTTCTAACTATAATGCTTCTGCATTCTTTAATCTGTTTACATTATAATTCCTGTCTTTATCTTGGCTCCTACTATATGAAAGATTAAAAAGTCTATGAAGACATAAAACAAAGTTGCCTTTAGGCATACATAAAACCAATTCTTACCATTTGTCAAGCTTGTAAAGTTGCTCGTACTTATTACTAGAGATCTGCATCCTCGTGTCGTCAAGAAGATCAAGCGTGTTTCCATCAGTAAGCATCCCAAGACTCTCTCCAGCAATATCAGAAGCCTTCTGCAGGTCTTCCAGGCAGAATCCGCTTAATGGCCGCAAGAAGTCATCGTTGGTCGAATTCGGGAACTTTGTGGATTCGTTATTTGTGATGACACGGTTGATCTCGTCTCGGAGACCCTGCAGCTCATTAACGCCGGACCTGATCTCCTTATTCCTATCTCTCATGTGATCTTCTTTTTGGTTGTCTGAGAACAGCTTGATGTTTGGGGTGTCGCGGAAATGCGCCTTCAGTTGGCCATTCTTTGGTTCATCAAAGCCATTCATAGCGTCATTCAACTGCTCGCGGATCCTGGTGTTGTTGTACTGTAGTTTGCCCAAGATCTTTGTCCCTTCACCAAGCTGTTGTCCAGTCCGTGGTGTCTCTCTACTGCGGTCTTTCATATTAAGAGTGATGATAGGCGGCGTGTAGGGAATCTGGTCTGGCGGTATGATAACCTGGCCTTGAACGACGTTCTGCATTTGCGGAATGATTTGTGGTTGCTGTCCATCGGTGAAAGCAAGGTTTCTCAGCAAGTTCTGGTTGTATGGTGATGTTTTCAAGCTGTTTTCTGGCTTTTTCTTCATCGTACCAGCTGGATCGGTATAGTTGACCGGGTCATTCCCACAGTAGCAGAACAGATTCAGGCCGTCCATCGTCCCGACCGGATCTGTGGATATCCACCGGGCGAGCCACGGTGCATAGTATCTGGCGTTGCAGTAGTAGAGTCCTGTCTCTTTGTCCCTTTCGTACGACGCGAATCTGTACTTGCGAGCAGCTTCTCGTTGTGAACGCCGTAGAGCAAAGGCGCTTGATCCAAAGGGGTGATATTCCTCGTAATGGACGATGAGTCCCGAATCGTCTAACTCCAGCTTGTCAGATGCTTGGTACCTGAACAACAGATGATTCTCTTCCGGCTTGGTCATGTCTTCTTCTGCAATGCCAACGACTTTCTGATCAACACCGTGGACGAGGTGATAGCGCCTGGCCTTGTGATAGTTGGACCGGTCGTCCTTGCAGGTATAAATGTGCAGGCCGGCCAGGTACAGGGTGTCTTTGAGCTTCCTCGGGACTTCTGACTCCGAAGCAGCTCGTTCTGTTAACTTTCGCACCCTCTTCCCGTCTCTGTTGTACACATACCAGGTAGTCTCTGGTACGCCCTTTTTCTTCACCTGCCTTGAGCACGACTTCAGATGGTTGAACGGGTCCCAGGCCATCGAGTGCATCCCTCCAATAGCCGTGACTTGCCCTTGCCCAGCAGACCCGACCTTATCTTCATCGCCATAGCTCCAGTGCTCTGTCTCGCCGCGCTGGGTAGTATAGCTGAGCCTGTTACTGCCCTCATTCTCCCTGGCCAGGCTCTTCTCCTCATACTCGTACTCGCGTGTCCAATGCTGCCCCTTTGGCCCCGCGTGGTGTGTCACTTGACGGATATTGTCAGCTTCGTCGTAGGTATACTCTTCCCGGTATCTGCAAATTCTCGCCTTGGCATTAGGAATTCCAAAGCTGCCCTTGCCAGTCCCATCTGCATCGGCGTTCTCACGGCCCTCCGCGGCTACAAGGCGACCAATATAGTCGTAGGTATACGAGCTTGTTGCGTCAACGACAGTGTTGTTGAAGTAGAGAGTGCTTTGGGCGGCATCGTTGGAACGGATGACTCTCAGCATTATGTCGTATGAGTAGCTTGTATCCTCCAGCACTCTCTGGTCGGCTCGACGCACCAGCTTCTTCCGACTCAAGGCCCTACTGAGGACATCGTACTCGAGGGTAGCCAAGACACCATTGCCATAGAGTATCTGTTTGGTCCGCCCGTCTGCCTCGTATATCACGTTGGACATGTAGTCAACCCAGTCTGTGCCTTCGGGTCCATCGGATCTTTTCCACGCTACTTTCTGGAGCTGACCAGAGATGCCGTAGTAACGTCTCGTGAGCCCGCCATCTCCGTTCTCGGAAAGCACGAGCCTGTCCAATGCATCAAAGGTCTCACATCTTGCATGAACTGCTGATTCCAAGCCTGGATCCTTGTTCCAGTCAATGATCCCCTTGTAGTCAGCCGCGAATTGAATGCTGTGAGCCAGACAGTTCCCCTTGAAGTCGAACCTCTTGTTCTCACGGACTCCGGACTGATCACAAATCGTCACGACTTCCCCACGCAGGTTCAGACGCTCCGCATCTTCCAACTTGTCTCCATACCTGATGGACTGGGCTAGAATCTCGGTCCCGCCATCCTGCGAGAGCAGAAGTTCTGTCTCTCTGCCTATGCAGTCATAAGTCGTCAGCCGCCTCCAGTTGCGGGTATCGACTGCGAGAACAGGTCGATTCATACAGTCGAAGAATGAGAATGCTGCTCCTGTGTCCATGCCTACACGGAATAGTACCCGACCCAGTAGATCAGTCGTGAGTGCCTCTACAAGACGCCCTTTGCTGTCAAGTGTCTCTGCCAAGTGTCCCGCTACATTGTACAAAAGACGTGTCTTGGACTTGGCCGCAAGGCGGTCCTTGACCTGGAGAATTGGTCGTTGCTCAGCATCGTAGTGTGTCTCGTCTGCTGTTCCATGGTACATTTCCGACTTTGTGGCTGCAGTCTTAGTTTGAGTATCATCACTCAGTAGAGCTGATGTTTGCCAGCTGGGGAAATAATCCTGTCTGGGGAGGAAGGCAATATATCGTCCAACGTCCTTATCTTCAGCTGGGTCTGCCACCAGCACATTGTCTCCTCTGCCGTAGAAAGTGTCTTTGTATCCTTCGAATTTTACTTTGGAGAATGCATGATCTGCGTAGATAGTGCCGATTATTCGAGATAGGGGATCATAGAGAAGGGTGTCGAACCCCACGTGCTTGTCGGACGAGGGGGGATAAACCCGTGGGAATTTGACAGAGATGGTTGGAAGATCCTGACTGGCGAGCCTCTACTATTCTTCAAGGACCATTGGCCCATGTTCCACATCAGCTTACTGGAAGCTGTGTCTGTCAGAGAAGCTGTCTGCACTTCGATAAGGTTGCCATCGAGGTAGGTAATGTCGATGGATAGATCGGCAGCTGTGGCGCCATCCACGTCATGAACCCTTCGTGTGATGTCAATGAATCCCAGCTGGTGACAGGTTGTAGAGGTATCAGAGGTAGCTCTAGCTGGAACACCACGATACATGCGATAGTTGGTGGCACCTCCTATCAACCGCAGAGCAGTCTCTTGGGTTGGGGATGCGAAGAATGCCTCTTTCTGGGATTCTGAGGGTGTAGTGACAGTGTTTCCCAGGTTGTCACCAACGTCCTCATCCCGTTTCCCTGATCGTGCTGATGCCACCAGTCTGCTCAAGGCATCGTGCGCGTAGAAGACCCGGTTGCCATTTGCGTCGACTACGCAGGATAGTGACATGCACCGGTAGTCCATGCAAACCTTGACAGTGTTTTCCATGGCGTCAGTAGAACTTCGTAAGAGGATGTTATAATCATCCATCTGGACCGTTGTGCGGTTCAAGAAAGGGTCCTGCGAAACGGTGGGTGTGTAGAAGGACTTTCGGGCGCAAATGAGCTCCTGGCTTTGATCAGGACTGAAGAAGGTTTGTTCACTGGGGCGCCACCAGGATCCAGCATCTTCATTACTATGAGTCTTGATGTATCCGTAATTCTTCATCATTGTCTCAAAGCTCGAGCCCCTGGGAAGAGTGCCCTTGGTGACAACTGCCTCAAGCCACTCATTACTACCAACAAGTTCATGGATACTATGAATGACCGAATAGGGCTGACATTGTCCGAGTGGAAGAGGCTCCTCTTGAGCCAGTCCCTCATCTCTGTAGTAGGTCTTTGTCTCTTCGGTCTTGATCCGAGATGCTGGGAGAGTTGAAGACAATAACAATTGCCCGGTGTAAGGGATCTCTGGAAGATCCTGTAGCGTCTCGCAGGTATTTCTTGAAAACTTTGCAAATGCCGTCGGAATGTCTTGGGATGTGCAAGCGATACCAACGATCCGGTAGTTGCGCGAAATGCAAGGCATAGGTTTCCGAAAACAACCCCCGACTCATCATTGATCGGTTCGGATAGCACATGCTCGGCGTATGTCAGTAACGCGTCCGCTGCCTCAGCATCGGACATATTCGGCGAAGCGCTGGCTCTCCCGTAGGAGATAGTCATAGACTTGAGAGTTTCATTGTAAGAGTTTGTCTCGAGGATAAGCTGGTGGCTGTATATCGGTATCGAAGCTGGCTGCCGGTCGCTCTGGGCGGAGAGAACCTCTCGAATAACGCAGCGATATGTCGCTGGATGAAGATCGTCTGTTCTTGGCGACAGTTGAAACACTTGATGCGCCGTGTCCGTGACTATAAAGGGATTCGCGGCCACGGGGCTATCGTCGTCGCCCAGGATTTCCCGTCGGAGCTCTACCCCCTTGAGTGATCGACAGAACTCATGAGTGCTGTCCATATCTGTCTGATTGACGGACGCATACGACTCGAACAGGGCGGCAGACCTGGCTCGCGGCAGAGTCCTGTCAAGAGGGGCCATTGCTCCTGTATGGTACCACGTCTTGGTGAGGGTGCCTGGCTGCGAGAACTGGGCTGGGGTGCCGACATTGAACGTGTCAGACTCGAGGACCTCGACCATGCCGAATCCTCGAAACTCCTTATCTGCAGCATCATAGTATCCATCATGATATGTCAGAGTCCTAGTCCTCACCCGCTTGACCACGTCATCCGAGATCGTGACCTGTCTGACGCACTGCACCGGGAACCCAATCTTGGTGGCCCAGGGCACGTTGACTTTCTGATCACGAAGGTAAAACCAGTTGGATGACTTGTAAGAGACTTCCACGCGTGAGCCAGATCCATTCTGATAGCTGGCGAGGCAATTCGGCTTTGGTCCAGGGGCCAGGTCTACGTAGAAGAGCGTCTGTGAGGAAGCTGACCCTGGCACCTTACCAGTCCAACACAAGCATGACGTGCCTTTGCCGAGCAGCTCCAGTGTCGACACACTGCTCAGCTGGTCAACGCCTGGGAATTCATGCAGGATCTGCGACGTGCTCAAGCCATTTCCTGCTTGGTTGAGGTAGATGTGCAGCCCGCCTCCAGGAGCAAGGTAGATCAGGTCGTTGGTCCCTGAGCCGTTGATGTCAGCGAGCCGGAATTTTTCCCCGGAGAAGGTTTCTGCTTCAAGGTCGGGAGATCCATGAATGGAGACTGGCAAGCTGAACCGCCCGTGGGAGAGGTTCTGCCAGTACATGATCTTTCCCGGCGAGACTTGGACGATGTCTGCTCGGCCATCACCGGTCATGTCCGCCAGCGTGGTCCATATATTCTGGTCCGTGGACGTGAGTGGTGGGACGTCTGCCGTACTAGCTGTTCGCCGCAGAGGCCCGAATCCAGCTTCACCAAGATTTTCGTACCAGACAATCTCACAAGCTGAGGCGTCAACGGCCACCAGATCGGCTAGACCATTGCCCGTAAGGTCGGTCTGCTTGAAGGACTCGACTGTTGTGCCTTGACTGGGAATAGAAGAGAAGTCGGTGTTTCCAACCCACTCGCTGTCATTCTGGTGATAGAAGCCTAGCAGCCTGCTGGAGTCGTCCAGACAGACAAGCTCCAGCTTTCCGTCCTGGTTGACATCCTCAAAGTAGGCCGACTTGCCGAGTGTCCGACTGGGCTGTGATTGTATAACAACGGTTGAGTCAAAGCTAGGAGAGCCAGTCTCATGGTCTTGGGTCGGAGAGCCTCTGCGATAGACCCAGCAGTTACCCTGACCTTGCTCAAGAATTCCAGGGCTCCTCTCCCCGAACAGGTCCACCCACTGCCAGTCGCTGTCCTCAGGCGTCGGCAGGGCAGGGAGATTCTCAGTGTTCATTTGCTCAACTGTGGCCTTGGAGACATCTGTAGGCTTCTTGTACTGGAACCTGTATGATGGCAGGCTTTGGCTGTCCATCTTCTGCGTCCGGGGGTTCATCATGTGCCCATGCTCCGTCAAAGCAGCGAGAAACGAGGCGATTGGTAATTCATGATATTCGATGGAACTTGATCACACCAGGCACGGTGCTTTTCACGGCTCTTCGCATCTCCCCGGAGGAGCTGGCTTCTCTGATGAGCATCTGCGGATTGGGACCTGATTCGCCGCTCACCCTGAGCAATGTCTCCCTCCTTTCCAGAGTGCTGAGCTTCTGTAACGCGATGGAGATACCGCTGAGGCAGTACAGCTCATTCTGCGGCATCTTTGCGCCAGACTCTGCTGATGTGTTTGGAAGCCCTTTGGAGACTCTGGCCGCGGTGAAGACGTGGAAGACGCTGTCCGAAGCCGGCTGGAGTCTCTCCCAGCTTCTGCTGTGCACGAAGACGCTCGACAAGGTTGTTTCCCAGGACAAGACTCATGGTAGCTACACGAATACTGCTGTTGCTTCTACCAACGGGACCATTGCATCATCAGGGTATAGAGAGTAAGCTCTGCGTGCTATTCACTCCCTGACTAGTAGTTTCCGAGCTATTAGTACCGCCTGGCCAACGAGCGACCACGCTACGCCCGAAACGATCCAGAAAGTCATGACCTCGCTCTGGGGAAGGAAAAGGCAGGTCTAGAGTTCGCTGCGTTCAACAAGGAGTGTGAAACGGTGACTGATAAAGAGAAACTTGAAGAGGCGTGGGTGGCAAAATACAACGAGCTGGTGCAGGCTCTGCGGCTGCACCTCCTCCGGCAGTCCATCTTCGACACAGTCAACGCTGACTTCAGCGACATGACGGCGTCGATGACCCAGCTGATCATGTCCGATGTAGCGAAGGTGTTGTGGCAGGGGAAGATGGTGGCGCCCATGCAGATGATACAGAGTATTGTCCAGGAGATTGCATCATCGTCCGCTGCAGTGCTGAGTCCTGTCCACGTCAAGCAGACAGATGTCTCTATTGAGGGTGCAGAAAGAGATGGTGACGAGGTTAAGGTGCAGGCTGAGGCCGTAGATGGCAAGGATGCCTCCCCAACTCTCCAGATCGCCGGCTTCTTTTTGCCTAAAGCTACTGGTAAATACTGGTTTAGCTTGAAGATGAGTAGTACAAAGAAGGAGCCTGTTGGTGCAGAATCTGGAACCCTGTCCCGGCTGTTGATTGATAACACACCGATCCTCCTCGACGACAAGACCCCGTCTGCTGCCGTGCGCCTCCTTAGCGGCCAAACCTACTACTTTGAATTCTATAACTCTCACTCTGCTGACGGTCTGCTATGGTCCACTACACCAGATTCCACAGGCCTTGAGTTCCCCGTCTCTGCCATTATCGACATAGCCACGGTGCAGGGCGCTGAGAATGCGTATAGCGCCATTGCCCGCATCACGTCGACCGTGGGTCTCGCGCAACTCAATCTGGAGGAGTTGCAGTTCTTCGCGGGCATCCTTGGCTCAAAAGTGGTTGACCTGGACCAGATGTCTCTGAAAGAGGTGGCCAAGCTTGATGTCTACCGCAGGATCAGGGATTCGCTATCGCTGAACAGCAAGGTCTCGCCGCCGTTGTTGGACTTCTTCAAGTGGACTGCTCGGCCAGACAAGACGGCAGCGGCAGCGGAGGGCCTCGTGGATGAGATCGTCCGGGTAACCGGGTGGACTGAGTTCCTGGTGAAGGACGTGCTAGCAGCCAAGTACCCGAGTATAGACGTCCAAGAACAGGCCAGGATCCTAAGCAGCGTCGACGAGTTTGCTGCTCTTAACACGGCCATGGAAGCTATAGGGCAGGTCTCACCCCTGGGCTGGTCGGTAGAAGAGGCTTTCAAGAGTGCAGTGCCCCTCATGAGCAAGGCAGAGCTGTTCGATATGGCCTTGAACACGCGAGAGAGGCTGCAGATTAAAACCGACAAGGCGGGAAAGAGTAGGGGCCTGTCTACGCCGGCGCTGGTCCGGGCATACGATCGACTCCGCGCGAACCAGCGCACAGCGCTCATCCAGTACATCATTCACAATGACGCCCTCAAGAAGAAGGCGCGCATCGTTGACTCGGATTCGCTCTTCGAGTACCTCCTGATCGACGTGAACATGGGCCCGACTCTGCAGACGTCGCGGATCAAGCAAGCCATCTCCACCGTGCAGCTATTCGTGCAGCGGTGTTTTCAGGGGCTCGAGTTCATGCCGGGCGTCTCCGAACGGACGAAAGTCAAAGTTGCCGCCGACCTCAAGACCAAGTGGGTGTACATGGACAAGTACACTGTGTGGGAGGCCAACCGCAAGATCTTCCTATACCCGGAGAACTGGATCGAGCCGAGCCTGCGGGACAACAAGTCGGAGCAGTTCCGGGCGTTCGAGTCGACCATCCAGCAGAACAACATCAGCTTCGACGCTGTATCCGAGGCGGTGAGGGGTTATGTCTTTGACGTGAACACCGTGGCCAACTTGGACGTTCAGGCGTACCTCTGGGAGAGGCGGTCCCAGGGATGCGGGAGATTCCACTTCTTTGCCCGCACGAGGACGATCCCTCGTCAGTTCTTCTACCGCTGCATGGACCTCAAGAAGGTCGGAGACCGGCTGACGTACTGGCATCCATGGACGAAGCTGGATCTAGGCACGCTTCCACAGTCTCCCGACAAGGACAACACGATCCCCAAGGCGGCGAGCGGCACGTACCTGATCCCAACAGTAGTGCAGGGAAGCCTGATGCTCTTCGTGCCTGAGATCATGCTCAAGACCAAGGAGGTCAGCAGCGAGAAGAAGCCAGCCGAGTCGGTGCAGAAGATGGCGGAGAAGACGCCGGATCAGCTCAGCACCCGGGTCAAGTACTGGGAGGTCAAGATGGCGTGGACAGAGCTGCGCAGCGGCAAATGGACGCCCAAGGTGTACTCGCTAGACGTGCTGGAAGTGGTCGAGGAGAGGCCGGTCGAGATGGCCAAGCGTCCGACAGTCGAGGTTCCCGCGCAGTTAGATGTTCAGGCTTTTATGGCTGAGGTGCTGCAAAAGGCCGCAGAAGCATCCAAGCAGCCTCAAGCACCAGCGCGGCCGGGGAAGCAGATTCCCAGGCTTGAGCACTTTCGGTTCAGCGTCAGGGCGCGCGAGGCACTCAACACTGTGGATGCCTCGGTGAACGCTGTTGTTGATGGTGTTGACAGCTTCAGCAGCACGCGCAAGGCGAGCTTCACCAACGTCGTTGAAGACTTTTTGATCATCGACGTTGAATCATGCAGCGAGCAGCAGAGTCAAGGTCTAGCAGTGACGGCGACGCTTCTGGGCCAGTTCGAGATGCGCAACTCGCAGCTATACCTCAAGTCACAGGCCAGCTCCGGGACTTCTGTTTCATCCTCCTCCTCGTACTCGTCATCGTTGTTGACAACAGCAGCGGCCACCACGTCGACGGTTCCCACCAACTTTGGACGGCTACAGTGGAAGAACCCTGGGCTGCCAGCATATAACCTCTCCAAGACCGTAGAGGCAGTGTCCCGTGTCAACGGCAAGAACGTCAGGACGCGTCTTGTGCGCCGCCGGGACCCGATGCTCTTCGATCCAGCATCAGATGTGGCAGACCGCGTACTCACCTGGACCATGTCCTTTGATGCCACCCAGTACAGCCGTCCTCTAGGTCTCGTGGCCGACGTCGCCTCTCTCACGGCCGGTCCGCGCACATACTTCGCCCAGCCACCCGAGAAGGAGCCCAGCGCCGACGTGCAGTCGTACGTCTTCAACGAGACGGCCAGCTACACGCTTCTCGACAACCCCAGCGCCGCGGAGTTGATGCAGTGCGCAGCCCGGAGCCCGACCCCTGAGGCCATCCTGCAGAAGATCGCCCTGAAGACATCCGACGCAGAGACCCGGCTGCTGTTTGGCAAGTTCCGGGGCGACATCTTCCACGAGCTGTTTGCACCCAACTCTCTATACAGCTGGGAGCTGGGCGTGCACATGACGATTCTGTTGATGGAGAAGTTCCTGGCGACGCAGCAGTTCGACCTGGCGATCCTCATGGCGCGCATGATCTTTGACCCGACCGTCAATGGCTCGAACCCCAGGGACTGCTGGCTGTTCCCGCCGTTCATGAAGGATGGGCTGAGCCTCAAGTCAACCCGTGACCTGCTCGAGGACATGGTTCCTGCGGCCGAGGGCACCGGCGGAGGCGAATTCAAGCATGTGTCGTACCACAAGGTCCAGGTGGCCGAGTGGCAGGCAAACCCCTTTAACGCGCACAGCATTGCCCGCGGACGACCTGTGACATACATGAAGCGCATCGTCATCAAGTACATTGAAACGCTCATCGCCGCCGGAGACCAGATCTTCCGCCAGGCCAGTCTCGAGGCCATCCCGCTCGCTCTGCAGCGGTACATCGAGGCCTCACACCTTTTCGGTCCTGCTATGCGGCGAGTGAAGCGTCTAGGCCGTCGGCCAACCAAGGCGTTCAATGATATACTGGGCAAGACGAACCTCTTCTCCAACGCCCGCGTGGACCTGGAGCTCGAACTGCCCTTCTCGTGCGTCCGAGCTGCCCCCGGGACTGTGGCCGCGCCGCCGGAGCATGCCTGCCAGGGGCTTGTGGGTTTCGTGCCCTCGACGTACTTTGGCGTGCCGATGAACCCCAAGTTGCTGGAGCTGCGGGATCTGATCGACGATCGGCTCTTCAAGATCTGGAGCTGTCTCGACATCAACGGGAACCCCCTCAAGCTGCCGCTCTTCGACCCGCCATTGGACCCGGGGATGCTTGTCTCCGCGCAGGCCGCCGGGGACTTTGCCAATGTCAGCCTCCTACTGAATGACCTTGACAGCCCCATGCCCAACTGCCGCTTCCACCTACTGCTCCAGAAGGCGTTTGATATGGTCGCTGAGCTGCGCAGCATGGCCGACTCCTTCCTCACTGCCAAGGAGAAGCAGGATGGCGAGGCATTGGCGATGCTCAAGAGCAGACAGGAGTTGACGATCCAGAGTATGGCGGGCCAGATCAAAGCTCTGCAGAGAGAAGAAGCCGTCAGGTCCGTCGAAGCACTGCAGGACCTGCGCAGGTCGCACGCCAGCCGTCTGCGATACTATCTCGAGCTGACCGGCGAGTCCAGCAGCCTGGTCCCTGGGGAGGAGGAGGACTGGGTTGACTTGGAACAGCAGATCGACAAGCCTACCAAGGAAGACAACCTGCGCATGACAGGCAACGAGAAGCTGGAGATGGAGAAGGCGAACTCTGCTGCTGACCTGGCGTTCAAGGCCTCCAACCTCGACACAACAGCCGCGGCCCTGGTGGCCCTCCCGTACTTCACCACCACAGTCCAGCCGTTCGGCATGGGCATGACCATCAAGTTCGACACGGAGAACGTCTCCAAGGGCATCAAAGGCTCCTCGGGCGTGCTCAAGCTACTCTCCGAGTACCAGTCCAACGAGGGCGCCCGGGCCAGCCGCACGCAGCAGATGGTGCGCCAGCTCCAGGAGCGCAGACTGCAGGCAAACATGGCCGGCCGCGACATCAAGAACGTCGACCGCCAAATCATCACCGCCCAGGCACAGCAGACGACTGAGTGGTACCGTACTAAGTACAGCAATGAGCAGCTGTACGCATGGCTTGAGACGCGTAGCCGCACGCTGCTCTACGACACGTACATTATGGCCATTGACCTCGCTCGTAAGGCAGAGAAGGTGTTCTAGTTCGAGCACGCGCCGGGGAGAACCGCCGCAGTGTTCCTCAGCCCGCAGGGATACTGGGACAGCGGCCACGATGGGCTGCTGACGGCGCAGAACATACAGCTGGCCCTGCGGCGCATGGAGGCTGCTTTCCTGGATCGAGCCGGTCCGGACTTTGAGATCTGCAAGGTCGTCTCACTGAGGCAGCTGAACCCCATGGCTCTGTTCGACCTGCAGCGCGCGGGCGAGGCGCAGTTTAGCCTGCCGGAGGTGCTGTTCGACATGGACTTCCCCGGGCACTACCTGCGGCGGATCAGGTCTGTTGCTGTGAGCGTGCCGTGAATCACAGGGCCGTACACCTCGCTGAACTGCACGCTCTCGCTGCTGCAGCACAAGTATCGCGTGAGTCCTGCGGCCGCTGGTGGTGCGTACGCCGAGAAGCCCGGCGGGGAGGACGACCGGTTCCGCAAGGATAAGATCCCCATTTCCTCCATCGCCGTCGGGGACCGGTCTCTCGATACGGGCCGGTTCGACATGAACTTTGGCGGCGAGCGATTCCTGCCCTTTGAGAACGCCGGCGTCCTCAGCACGTGGAAGATCGAGCTGCCCAAGGTGCAACTCCGTCAGTTCGATTACAGCACCATCAGTGATGTGGTGCTTACTCTACGCTACACTTTGCGTCAGGGGGCCTAGGCTCAAGGATCTCGCGGAGAAGTCGGCGGCGGAGTTCATCTCCAAGGCTACCGGGGCCAGTTCTTCACGTAGCGCTGCTGCTGCTATTGCTCCCACGCCGAGCGAGCCTTGTGCTTGGGGCTTCCTAGCGCTGTCACAACCAGGCTCGAAAGTCACCACTGTGTTCCTCACCGGACTCGCCGACAAGCTCCCCTTCTGGGCACGGGGCCGGCCAGCGACCGCTCACGGCATCAATCTCTACGTCCAGACAAGAGACAAAAAACGGCCCTTCGCGGGGACCTTTCACATCGCCAAGGACGAGGTAAAGCTAGAGTCTGCAGGGATGGTGTCGGAAGGCTGGACGGAATTCCACCTCAAGGACACGCAGCAGGATGTCACCGACTGGCCGTTGAAGCTCACTATGCCGCCTGCATCCGGGCCTGGCTTGGAGATCACGAGGATGGTGCTGTTGTTCCGGTATAAGGTGACGAATCCGCCAAGTGACTAAGGAGGCTGGTACAAAGCTACCTAGGCTTGTACGAATAGCCGTTATTTTTATATAAAACATTTAGCGAGCTTTACCAACATTATGTCAGCAGAGCACACACTTTGCCCAGCTTACATAGCTAATTGGGGTGCAGTATTAGTATATTAACCAGCTTTTAGTAAAGCTAAGATTGATAAGCTTCATGTAGTAAATAAGGTATCAAGTAAGAAACAAAGAGCTAAGAAAAAAACTACCTACATCTTGAAGGGTCACTTGATATAGCCCTTTAGCTACATTATTAACTTCTTACTTAGACCTACACTGTCACGACACCCTGTGACGTTTTTGACCACGGCCTCTGGCTCTTAAAATATCAGGTAAGCCTTGGTCGTGCGACCTCTGGTAGTGAAGTCTCACAAGATCCTGCCGGATGCCATTGTAGTTGCAGCCGGTGAATGGACATGCTATCCTTGGGACGTCTTTCTCATGCTCCTTCCGCCTATGCTTCCCAAACCCTGACACCGTCTTGAAAGTCTTTGTGCAGTCCGCAAAGTCGCATTGAATGCATTCTTTGCTTTTGTTCGGTCAACGTCGTGACCCACGATGGGTTGGAGGCGAAAACTCGTGGCTTATATGGACTCATTGTGTGTCATTGATAGAACACGCTCTCGTTTAGTTTCCGTACCCGGTTTCGCGGGCGACTCTGTGCGTGAGGGCCGGGGAAAAGGGAAATTGTAGATCCAGCGAACGAACTTCTCGTACTCCTGGCCGGGCTCAATGATCTCCTGTTGATAGACGTTATTAGATAGGGACCCATGATGAGATTCTGAACATGAAAAGAAATCCTTACACGAGAGACGCCGACCAAATAGCCTTGGACATCTTCGAGAGTTCCCAGGCTCCCCAAGACAACGAATTTCTCAGCTACCGACAACAATGCCAGGAACGCCACATTGGCCGACTCAGACTTCTTCATCGGATCAAACACCTCGTTCCGAAGTTTTCTTTCAGCTTTCGACCTCTCATCGGCATACGCTGAACCTCGCTTGGTACACTGGACTGTTTTCCCACACCCGGATAGTCGATAGAAGAAGTCGCCGGTGTCCTGTGAGAATGCTAGCACAGCCAAGAACATTGGAGTGTCTCTCAATTTGAAGATGGCTGTGTCGCTGTCTCTATTGAAACATTCAAAGTTGATAATGTTCCGTTTGACCATTTCCGAGCCAACAGAGGCGAGTTCCTTGTCCGAAGTTGGCGACGGCGCGGGTATTATATGAGGATCGCCCATGGGTGAGAAGGTTTCAGAAGGAATGTGGTCTCGGAGAGGGTCAGTATGATACCTGTAGTACTCCATTTCTCTTGGGTCAACACCAGGAGCTGGCGGAAGATAGTCGCAGTGCTTTGCCGGTCCTCCTAGAGTGACGCTCTGGTTGTCAAACAAAGCAGAAAATTGACCAAAGTCAAACTCTTCGTGAGACTGATCCAGGATGCCCATAACATCAAAATCCAGCTGGGCAGACTCGTTGGAAGGCTGCTGGTCGTACATTGACGCTGGTAGCGTTTCTGATAGCATCTCTAGTTCACGCGAGTTGAACAGAGACGCTTCTCGAATATTCATGGACGAGCTACCCTCTCCGACTAACCCTTTTGTGGACCGAATATCCGGTGGATGTAAGGAAACGTATTTCTCGGCAGTCGGATGGTTAGACCTTGAGTGGTGCAAATCTTTGTCGTCGTCTTTCCCGCCGCCATTCTTTGCATCATCCATAGCTCGGAGATGCTCCAGGGGCCACATCTCCAAGGCAAACAAGCCGAAAGCCTTCCGATCATCAATATTAGCAATGCAGTCTCCCCAGCGCTGTAACCCAGAGAGGATGTCGGTATGGGCGATCCGACCACGTTGGAACAGGAGGTACGAGATGACATAAGATACGCATGTGAAAGCAACAACCTCGGCAAGAGTATCGGGAACAACAAAGTCGATGACATCTCTGTATGCCAAGATTCCCATTTCTCCCATTCTCTTGGGGCTGCCATAGGCCTCCGAAAGTTTCCGGATGTTAGTTGACGATGCGCTGGAGGCTATGCTCTTGAGTCGTCGGTGTTGGTGTTCCAGGCCCTTCCGTAGACTTTGAAGGCCTGACCACGCCCGTTTGATCTCATCCGTTGAATCCGCTTGGCGGAGACGTTTCTGAGTTCGCACATCGCCGTCGCTTTCGTGGGTACAGAATGCTTCGGATTCTTCCAGGCCTGGGTTTACAATGTCTGGTTGAAAAGAGGCGCCCGCCCCTCTTGAAAACTGGCCTTTGCCTTGCAAAAGATCGCTGTTGTCGAACGTCTTTTGCAGTGTTGGGTTGTACTGGCGGGTAAGCTCCGGTGCATCCCCAAGCTTGTCGAGATATGTGAGCCCTGCAAACATGCCATCCACCTCGGCCAGAGCTCGTTGTCGTCTCTCATTTCCTTCAACCGCCATCGCGTTAAGACTGATAGGTCCGTCTTCGTCGAGGAAACGACTCAATCGCTCCTCCTGTAGCCAGAGGGCTTCGAGCTTGTGGTTGGCCGCTCGGGCGCCGTAGTACGTCGTGTCCATTTTCAAGCCCTAGGCCAAAGCGTTGAGCTTGAAATGGGTGTAGTCGGTTTTGTCAAAGATGGATAGAGTAGTAATTGATGCAAGATTTTGGTCAAGGTTGTGAACCAGGTATTGTGAGCCGTCAATGTTGCAGTGATGACCAGAGCTTTAAGTATACGATGAGGACATGGAGGTGGACAAATCCGGAAACCCCAAGTTCAAACGCGTTTCCTCGAAAGTCCACTGCACCGCTTGTCCGAGGACATGGCTGGCTGTTTGTCCACTTTGGTCCTCAAACAATTGGAAAACATGTCATTGGTTGCATATCAGCCACTTAATGCATCAACCAGAATACGTGGGCGAATCAGGAACGCCTCTTTTTGCGACTAATTTCGGACCTATCAGATCAGGCAGTGAGAAGACCCGAGCAAGAGGCAGAAGAAAGCATGCATCTGTGCGATGCGGAGTAGTAATCATCGAGAGCTCGCTAGAATCAAGTGTATTGTGCCTTTCCAGCGCTGCCGCAGATATCAATCCACCGCTCAGTCTCATTCTGTAAGAGGTTCATGCCTTGTCCTCCATCAATTGCCTCAATAGCTTGCTGGCGTTCTCCCTCAGATGGACGTTCCAGACCTTAAGAATTAGTTTATTAACAGTAACTTGATGGCTCCGTTGTAGGTGCATCTTCTTATGATTTCCAGACCAAAGCTGTTGGTGCCATGCTGCACCCGTCTCCTTCTCCAACACCACTTCCACAACAACAGAGCCAGCCACTTTGACGGTCGGTTATCGCACTGCTTGAAAAGTCCCGTGTAGATTTCGGACGATCGAAACCCCAACCGCAAAAGTCAATTGCACAAGAGTTGGCAATCCAGGGACAGCCGAGCCCAACCTGAGCCAATCGACCCCAAGGGACAGCCGCCCCTCGTCAAGTGGCGATTCTGCAGAACCATTGCCTGCTTTCCGTGCAACGCACTGCATCTCCATAGAAGAGAAGGCCACTGTTCACATCGGCAGACGTGGTCGGAAAGCCGGGGTGCAGCCGCATCAGCGCCGCATTGTCGACTTTGCGGGATGGGATGGGCTGGACTGGAACACCAGCTGCAGCCAGCGGGTGAGGCGACCGAAAGAAGGGCAGCAACGAGTGTGAGACGGAAGCGCGCGATGGGACTGCAGGTTGTTGATTAGATGTCTAATGAAGGGAGGGTAGGAAATTGCCCACTTCAACCAGGCAAATAAGGGAAATTTCCCGGAGACACATGATAGCACAGAACAAGGTTACTCTATCAATTGACGTACTTCAACAGCCCCAAGTTAAAGGCACGATTTGAGACCGAAAACCCTGGCGGAGTCTGTCTGCTATTTACGAAGGCATGGCAATCATCCATGTCGACACTGGAGCCAGCCGGACCCCCATCCGGAGAACACAAAAACTTGGCAAAGTCATGGCCTGACGAGGATGCATAGCGCAGGGCCCGCACGGCGCCTTCGATTTTCTTCTGACCTCTCCTTCGGCCAGGCATGAACCTCCGCATAGCCGCCCTAACGGGAGTCTGTTGGAACAGTTTCCTGGCACTGTTACTCACTCCTTGCATAGGCACCGGGCCGGCGTCGGTGGCATGGCGGCCGGCCACATACGAGCCAGGAGCCCATGCACTAAAGTGCAGGTTTCGACGATACGCCGAGTCTGTTAACCTTTGGTATCAGGGGCTGTGAGAACCCAACCAGGAGACGGCTTACGCGCTCGCTCTATGCGGAATGCATACGGAAGCACACTGGTGCACATCCTGTACCACAATAGGCCTGCCTGAGCATGTGCGTTATATGCACCTGCAGGCGTCCCCGCCTCGCCACGTCAGTCATACGAACACCCTCTGCGGAAGTGGAGTTCTGATGGTTGCTTTTGTCTGGACAATGGAGCGGCTCACACCAACCATGTTCTGTTGAAGCGGACAATACAAGTGTTGTGCCGCCCGTTTTCCGTCTTGTCTGGTGGGGTCGTCACACCAAAATGGTACTGCCGTGTCAGTGTTTAAGTGTTCCCTTTGCTTGTTCTGAGAATAAGAAAGCATCGATAACCAAGACTGTGACTTTTCCTTCAGGCATCCCCAGGACTATCCCCTCTCGCTAAGAGCAGGCTGCAGGTAGAATCCAATATTGCATGCGGCCTAACGTGCTCCAGCGCTAAGTAACTTTGCAGGTTAGATCCCGAAAAGGCGTGTGGGACTGCCAACAGCAATTTAACCAATAGTCAGAACAGCCAATAAGAAGTAAGCCGTAAAACACAAACGCATGTGGTGGTGCGGTAGCAGACGCAGCTGGGCCTGACCTCGGCGGGCAACAAGACTAGCCCAGACGCCTGCAAGAGCTTGGAAAAATCATCCCAAAGGTTGTGTCTTCATTGGGAATCCAAACACTGTCAAGACAATCGACCTCTCCTCGCCATCTAACACCAACCTTCCATCGTTCCGCCATGGATTCTAAGCCCAACTTGGACGCCATGATGATGCCAGATATAAAATCTGATGCTGAAACTCGGGACGAAGCAGTCTACCAGACGGATGCGTCGACGGCCGATGAATCGGACTCGGAGTCCTTGCTCAGTCGGGGCAGCCAAGTCGCCGATGATGATTCTTCCGAATCCGAGGAGAGCGATGATGGCGCGTGCTCTGATGGCCAGTCACCCCTCCACGAAGCTTGCAAGAAGGGCGACATCAACGCTCTCAAATCACTTCTCGCGAATGATTCCAACACCCAAGCCACTGACAATAAGGATCGGTCTCCCCTGTACTTGGCAAGTCGTTACGGGCACGAAGAGATAGTACGCTGTCTTCTTGTGGAAAACAGCTCGAACATCGATGACGTTGAGGAGACTGTTGGCTGGACTGCTCTGCATGCAGCTATATATTACGGTCACGCCGCGGTCGTTTCTGTGCTGCTGGACGAGGGAGCGGCAGTTGGCAAGACCGGCAAAGACGGGTGGACACCTTTGATGACGGCAACTATACAGCAGCACTCGGAGATCCTGAAAACGCTGCTGGACCGGAAGTACGATGGCATTCAACTTGAGACCCCCGACGAGAAGTTCGGACGCACTCCTCTCCTGTGGGCGAGCATACACGGCTTTTTGGACGGTGTAAATCTGTTAATCGCTGCCGGCGCGAACGTTAACGCTACATCACGCAGATCTGGATCCACACCTCTGATGGCTGCCAGTACGTGGCGTTATGGTCAAATCGTCCAAGCCCTTATTGCGGCTGAGGCAAAGGTTGACGCTTTATCTCTGGATCACAGCACTGCGTTGCATTCAGCCAGCAAGGAAAATAACGTCAAAATTGTTCAGCTTATTCTGCAAGAGTCTGTTCTTTCTGTCAACGAGGTGGACGAAGATGGACAGACGCCTTTGCATTTCGCAAGCAAACAGGGCAACGAGCAAGTCGTCAGGTTGCTTCTGAACAAGGGATCGCACGTTGATGAAGCAGACAACGATGGCAAGACGGCGCTGCATCTCGCTTCCGGCGCTGGGGACGATGATCGAAGCCAACAAGACCCGGATGATGTAGGCCCCGATGATCTTACTCCCAAAGAGAGAGATAACCCACAGTTCCAGTCGGGCCGGCATCTTGCTGTCATTAAGCTTCTTCTGGAGAAAGACGCCAACCCAAGGACCAGAACCAAAAAGGGCGAGACGGTTCTACATCTTGCTGCAGCACCTGGAGACCCTGAACGACTTCAAGTTCTTTTAGAGCGAATGAAGAGCGAAGATCTATCGGCTCAAGACACCGACGGAGAGACCGCACTCTGCACAGCGTTCAAGGGGAAAATGCGGGAACGTGCCATGGGATGCCTCCTGAAATCAGCCAAGCTGAAAAGTGCTGATTTCGGTCAAAAGAGTGTAGCACTGATGCCACATGTACTCAAGTGGGCCGCTAGAAATCCAAACACTCACGATATTGTGAGGTTGCTGTTTCAAAAACGGCCAAAGGTTTTCGAAGCAGCACTGCCGCCCAGATCTGACAACTGGAGCGCACTTCAGTGGGCGGCATATGAGCAGCTTCCTCGACTACTCTCATTGCTCATTTCCAACTCTCCCGAGACTGAGGAGACTGACAAAACACTAGAATTGGCATTGAGATTAACTTTGCAGTTGGAGAAACCACTGACCGAAGGAGTACTGAGCAAACAACTCCTTCAGGTACTTTGGTTGCTTCTTACTGCTACTGATCGGACTTCCCAGATCGAAAGCGCAGTGATTTCAGCCCTGGAGTTGGTGAAGGAGTTCATCAAGAGACAGAAACAGAGTTCAATCTCGGCAGGGCAGAAGGTGCAGGATATCTCGAAGCCTGACACTAGCACACCTTCACGTCAAGTCAAAACCAAGAGCGAGGAGAAGGGCAGAGACAAGAACAAGACTAGCCACGAGGAACAGCGAACTGAAGTCAAGGAGAAGGACCCCATTGGCCTCCAATTGATCGATTTGGAAACCATCAAAGACATTCTCGAGGACCCTCCTTTTGCCCAGATGCACAAGGATAGGAAGGGGTACAAGTTGCCACGGCCAAAGGAGGGTCTCGAGGACGTTCTACAAACATTTGGAGCAACCATCGTACGATTTTACAAGGGAATGGACGAGTCAGGGACAGTTCGACGGGGAAGACCTGTACAGGAGGTCATTTATGATGCGGGTCCGACAAAGATCATGAAAATGGCTGTCGACAATTTAGAAAGAATCATTAGTACTGATTCTGAGCTCCCGGGCCATACGGTGAATCTCAAATCGGAGCCTAGGTTCACCTGGGTTCATTTGCCGTCAACCAATGTGAGGACCGTTCTCTTACACTCGAGATGGTGTCACTGACTCTAGATAGATGGATTGGATGAACGTGAGTACCTTGTTGCTGACCTTTGGTGTAGCAAAATAGAGCAAAGGTATGCAGCGTGACGAATGCTTAAGTATATCATAGGATCTCTTAACGAGGATTATGAAGGATAAAAGGTACAAAGCTCCTCAGTATCACGAGGTTAGGTCATTTTTCCGAGACAGTTGGACCGAGGTCCCGGACAGCAAGTCTCCCTTGAGAAGCATGAGACCGGGAGCTGTCGTAAAAGAGAAAGAAAAGGCTGCGGACCAGAGTTTTGTCAACACTATCGAGACTCCAGAAGGACCTGATCATGTAGCTGCATCAGCTACTTATGTGAGTTCTCGGTTGGAAGGTATGGGTGTCACATGCTGAACTTTCATTATAGATGCCTTACGTGTTCTTCTCAACCTTGTGCCCTGATGGGACTCCTCCATGGTTGGATGAGAAGCAGAAGAGGTACAAAAAGGTCGAAGACGACTATGGAATCCTACTGGATCGTTATGAAGGCTCTGTCATTCACGGCTCGCCGACTCTTGACGAGTGGTACTACCACTTTGAGACGGGCTCCATTGGTGACAGGAACCGTCGCAACCGGAATCAAGTTGTCACCAGATTTCTGAAAGGAGACAAAAGTTCTCCAAGTAAGCCCAACCAGCTGACAGTGCTACGAGTCAATCAGCTATGGATCTGGACGATAGATGAGGGTAAGTTTATTTCCTAACTGACCCCTTTCCTCACAAGCTAATCGCATTGTGTCCAGAGTGGATTATAACCGCCACGTCCTGCATGTTCGATGGCAGTCACCATAGGCTAGTGGATGAGATTCTCGGCCAGCTTAGAAAAAGAGCAGAATCCGAAGGGAGCACGTCCCAGCCGGGGTCAGCAGCTGAAATGAGCAGATTTATCGTTGACTACTGTGTTGGCTCATACGAGAGACGGCTCAACTCTCAACGCAAAGTTTCCGTCGGTCAAATATTTTCCAATTGCATAAACAATGCCGTTAGTTCCGCCAAGCCCTTTTGTCACCGCGTTGGACCACTAACAGGACACCAGGGGAGAGATGAAGCAGCCTTATTCGAAGACTTCACACAAAGTCGGAAGGAACAGAAACAAGGTAGTGAGAGCGAAAGCAGGGCGCAAGGTGCTTCGCTGTACAAAGGCACATCTGAACCCTTGCCCGAAACACCACCAAAAACATCAACCAATGACCGTATAACGGACGCTATCGAGAGCGCACAGAAGCTATGCTGCGAAATCAAGGATATCCGTGACGAATTGAATATCCTAAAGTCAGCTGCACAGTATCAGCAGACCGTTCAAGACAAGCTCCACTCAGCCACCAACGAGACGAAGGAAACAAACCTCTCGGCAGCGTACATTGTGAAGGATCTCGGACAGATGGATGTTGTTGCTGATAGAATACAATCAGCTGTCAGTTCGCGCCTGCAGTGTACCAATTGACTACCGATATGTGCTAACAGTTGGGCTCATAGGTCACCACGACACTCTCACTGCAGCAAAGTGACATTGCGAACCTCCAGGCAACTCTAGCGACTAAGCAAGGGCAGACTGTGATGGTCTTTACTTTTACCACTCTTCTCTTTGTGGGTTATCCTACGTGTTGAAGAGATCATCAACCATGATACTAATTATTAATTATGTGACTCAGCTGCCTCTGTCGTTTCTTTCGTCCCTGTTCGCGTTAGACGTCGCTTCTTTCCAGCAAGCTCCCAGCTGGGCGTTTGCTGTTATATGTAGGTTTAGTGGACACCGGACGAGCTTTGAGATGTCCGATGGCTGACAGTCATACCCTAGTCCTCGTCTCTTTTGCAATTACCGTGGTTCTGGCACCTTTGGTCATTTACCTAGACATCATTAGGTCCAAGTTCAAAGAGTGGGTGTCCAAGTCTCAAAGCCGGTCTACCAAAGCCACGCGTAAGAAGCTAGGGCCTCAGGTAGTGTGAGGTCAGGGCAGAGCAGCGGTACCCTTTCCGCAAGAATGATCGCGCTCGTCACGGTCCAAGCTGCTATTTGGTAATGCTCAAGTCACGACACTGCGACTTGAAGCTGAGTGAGCTTCGGCGCCTTGAGACGTTGCAAGACACAGAGGAGTGGGGCATCCGTGACACTTTGGAAACTTGGGAACCGGGACTGCAGCTGGAGTAACGAACATCAACGATGATTTCCCATACGGCAACGTGAATATGAGCCTCATGATGGGTCCACTGCTCATTGAGAACGGAGTCCCCCAGTATGTCTCCTTGTCATGTCTCCCTCTTCCTAGATCGTATTCAGCGTTCTGAATTTGTGTACTAGGTCCAAGCGTGGCGTGTCAATCACGGTTCGAGACCGCCTCCAGCTCCATCCAGTAAACACCACTACGGATTCAGTGAGGAAGCGCTATGCTTTCAGTAACGAAAGACGGCTGTTTCTACAGAAGATCATCTGCCTAGAAACCGTCGTGCCAAAGCCTTTATGAAACAGGTTGTCGGTAGCCCATTCTGGGGATTGCAAAAGATGATTGTGTCGCCGAGGCCGAACTCGTCAGGGAAGTGGCCAAGGCAAGCCTGCATTGCACCAACAATGATATGAAAAGCCCTGTCTTCAATGCAAATAAGACGTTCAACACAAGAAAGAACATAGGCGAGAAGCTCCAGAAGCTTCTAACATCGCGTGTCTGGAGCTATACCCATGCCATCGTTGGGTAGCTCTGCGACAAAAGCCTGCAGCTAGGTCAGCCTTTTCTTCTTACCCTACACATTCTTTGTAAGACGTGTGATCCGCAGCTAAAACAGAAATCTTTAATTCAGAGTGGAAGATTAAAAGCAACACTGTCAGAAGTTCTGCGACACTTTAATCGACCGCAACGTCTTGGGCAGCTTCATGGTTTATGCCTGGGAGTGTCAGGAGAACCATTGCTCACTGCCGATCGTTTACTTGCCGAGCTTTGTCAGCCGGATCGGCTGCCATGATAGATTCCCCCAGAGGGTGATTCCATCTTGGAGAGCGGCAGCTGCAAATAGCCACACGGAAGAGTTCCTTCTCCGCTTCCGTTGACTCGACTATTACATCGACACGGACATCGTGCACAGCCTGACAGACAAATGGACCGACTGGGGAGGTTTCCAGGAACCCATATTCCGACACCAAGGCCTCTTCCCATGGCATTGCACCAAGGCACGCACTCAAAGAGGCTGCACGGCCTCAAGTGAAGTGTGGAGAATGTAACCTGGCAAAGCACTGATGGGCGTTCCCATTCGACGCGTTATCTGTGGCCCAGCTCCACATCTTCAAGGAGCGGCGATTCTATGCCCTCCCATCAGGCATTGCTAGAGATGATTGGGATGAGTGGATGAACAACCGACTGAGCGTGCTAAGGCGTTCCAGGTTTTAGGCTGCGTGGCGGTCGTGATGCATGGATCAGAGATTTTCCGGGCAGATGCCAATGGAGTATCAAGGCTCATGGCTTGGTGTACCCTACCACGGCCCACAAGTCTCTTTTCAAGAATCGCGGGTATAAGCTGCTGCAAAGCTCGCGGAGGAGAGTGCGGCAGCGTTGAGATCATCCACGATCGCACCAAGCTCGCCAGCATCCACCGGGCACATCCCACGAGCTACCTCTACGAGCACGACATGCTCCACGACTGTACCCTAGCTAATTAGGCCGACCCGGCCCACGATGAGCAGGTGGCGGCTTACACGGCGCCCCGCAACTTCTGGCCCGAGCACGTGGATAAGAGAATTGAGGACACGAAGCAGGTGGCATCATCGAATACGCTCAACCCTGGTGGCCAGGATGGCAATCGTGAGTCCGAAAACCCCTCTGACGGCTGGGGAGGTTGGCCCCCTGAAGAACTCGTCCCGGACGGATGTGATGGGTTGGGCGCAGAAGTAGATTCTGAAGCGCATGGTGGTTGTGATTGCGTGTGCGACACTGCGGCTCTATTGAGTTTCGACACGGCTTCATGGGGACTCGGTGGTTATGATGTCGGAAGCGGATCAATCAACCATGCAGGATTTGACGGAGGGGGTAGAGGAGCCGGCAGCAGCGGCATGCCAAGTACTGGCGGCGGCCCAATCCAGCAGAAAGCGGGGCGGAGTCTGGATGAATGTCGGTTGCACTTCGGGGACCGATTTCGCCAGCCAAATGATCGAAATCCGATGGCACGTGCATTTTGCCCCACCCCAGGCAAAATGCCACTAAACAGATGAAGGGACGTTCCTAGATTCCCACACATGATAATGCACAACAAGGATACTCTGTAATTGACGTAGTTCAACATCTCTCCCCCTTTAGCAGGCACAAAATCCACCCTCAGCGGCGGTTTGCTAGATTAGCGCTGGTTACATCAGACCATGTCTCAATGTCAGGCACGGTACAATGAGAAATAGGAGCCAAGGTGGCTCGCTTGGATTCGCGTGCGTCTGTGAGCCCATGACATGCAAAATTGAAGCACCACGACGTTGGAAAAGCAAATGAGGTATAATGTAGCAAGAAGACCCAAGTACCAGCTAAGAACTAGCAATAAAAAAAGAACCAGCTTCTGCGTCTCAATGCTGCCAGTGTTGGTGCTCAATCAGTCAAGAGTATCATGTGTATGCTTGTATTTCCTTGCCATGGCCTTCTTCATGGCACCACGTCACTCAGGCCACACCATCACTCAGGCCGCCCCCCGCAGCATCAATCAACGCCTTCATGTACTCCTTGTTAGCCGACACGTGACTGGCACGCTTCTCCTCCAAAGATGCGGCAGCCCTGGCAACCAAGATCAGAGTGACCCTGACGTGCAGCCAGAGACCAGGATCGACACGGGGTGGGTGCCTGTGCAGATAGCTCTGCGCCAACACGGAGCTACTCCGCAACGATTCCATGACGGTCGCGAAATCCGGATCGACCACCAGTGCCTGCTGGGTTTTCGCAGGTCCGAGCCTGGGCATCAGTTTGCCGAGACCCTGTAACACTTGGTTGACACACCCGTCCAAGGCGGTCAGGTCCTCTTTCGTGCCCTCAACCTCGGACTTTGTCTGCATGGCCAGGAGATAGTTGCCGAGGTGACGCATGTGGAGCAGAGCGAGGTTACGGGAGGCTGCTGCTATCTCCAACTCCGTCTTGCTGCGCTGTGCTAGAAGCCGCCCCAGACGGGCCTGGACGTCTTGGGCAAAGGGTCGGAGGAAGGCCGTCGATGGTGGCGATTTGACGTCCGACAGGTACGTGATGAGATGCCGGTGGCAGGCTGGTGTCGACGTGTCTTGGAAGCCGTCGGCAGGTATGTACGACGGCAGAATACAAATGGAGGCGTAATGTTTCCTCGACAACACTAGGTCGGCAGAGACAGGCGACGGACGACCGAGGCCTTGGGCGATGGCGCACTCGGCGTTGCGGAGGACATGGACGCCGCAGTCGACAGAGTTTGTCTGCTGCTCGCACTACAACGGGTAGCAATCAGTTCATACTGACCGTAATAAATGGGACCACGTGGGGCGAAAGTGACATACATTCTGCGAGGCTGGAACGGACCGGCTCTGGCGAGGGGAAATGGTGACAGCATCTAGAAAACGAAACAGTAGGTCGGTGGCCGCTTCTTTCAGACCCAAGGATAAGAACGAGTCGAAGTAAAGCGTGTCGGCAGACGTCCGGTATTGGAACAAGACCCAATGTTGGTTGATGTGGATTGGAATGAAGACGCTCGTTTTCCTGCCAAGACGCTCGAATGCCCCTTTGCACCACCTGGCATCGGGATTGCGGAGAGCAGCGTTTACTGTGAGCGAGTCAAATACGCCAACGGCCGGGTCTCGCGAGGCCAAGCGGTGGATGACGAGATTGATCGCGAGGTCATTGAGCTGCTGTCCAGGCGCGAGAGACTTGAGTGTGTGCATGATTGTTGTTGAAGAAAGATAAGGGGTCTTTTGCACAAAACTCCGTCCCGCGGTGGAAGGAGATGGCGTCAGAATTGCGTCAAGAGGATCTCGGGGGGGGTCTTGCACAGTGCCACAAGCGACCCCAGCCTTCGGCCCAGAGCCAGACTCATTGACAGCAGAGGGCTCTGCAAGAGGGGAACAGAGAGAACCGAGGACGGTGACGGTGCCATGGGGTTCGGCGTCGGCCGTGTTGGCGAGGAGGCTAGGCAGCTTCTGCACGTCAGGAAACTCAGAGAAAGAGCCCCTTGAAGTGAGATGCTCCGCGAAAGGGATTGGGGAGGAGTGCTGGCTTCTACCGCCAGACTCGGCGTCGAGAATCCCGTCGACAGGGAAAGCGGCAATGGCATCGGCATCCTCGAATGAGCTGCCTTCGGCATCGGACCATGTGAAGCGGTGAGACACAGGGGGGGCGGGGTTCCAATAGAGCACGAAGAGTCTCTGCTGGCGAGGGCGGAGTGTTGTTGCTCCTCGGTGGCAAACAAGTCGCGAGGAAGTGGAGTGATGCGGCGTTTCTTCTTCAGCGAGTCACCCTGTTGGGAATGCAGGCCAGCACGGCGCTTGGCAGAGGCCCATCGACCAAGTTCTGGCGATGCTTTGGACACGTTGGATTGCGACCTCGCGCGGCGAGGAGTTTCAGCAGACTCGCGACGATGGCTGCAAGGGACTGACTGGGTGGTCTTGCGGTTGCCTCTTGAGCGTTCCTCGAGTAATGGTGGGCCTGAGGCGTGGTCGGAGACATAGTCGAAGTCGGGTTCCGAATCGACGTTCCCTTCAATAGACTCGATGGCGAGCTCGGGTTCGCCGTCGGGGATTGGATCGCGGTCAAGGCTGGGGTTGCGGCCACGGGATGGGGACTGTCAGCAATCATGCCCAGGCGGGAGAGAAAGAGCCACGACCTACAGAGAGCATCGAGTGCACGCTGGAGCTCGCGAGGCT
Organism: Colletotrichum liriopes; assembly: GCA_022179045.1. Classification (NCBI taxonomy): domain Eukaryota; kingdom Fungi; phylum Ascomycota; class Sordariomycetes; order Glomerellales; family Glomerellaceae; genus Colletotrichum; species Colletotrichum liriopes. Next base: position 57,397 of record BPPX01000053.1, read on the forward strand.
TCACATTTTGGCCATCGCTGGGCCGAAGGTGACGGCATAGGGCCAACGCGTCCAATGCGTCATACTTTGACACGTAGGTTGTGATTATGTCGTAGCAGCGCTTGGCCAGGGCGCCACGGCCAAGGACGAAGAAGACGCGCCACAGGTCGACGGAGAGGATTTTGGACAGACGACGTGGATAGATCTGCGACTTGACTAATGCATCAAACTCTGGTTGCTAGACGAGTTGGAGAGCCAGATTGAGTCGCGTCGAGTCCGCGGGGCTTGCGAGGGATTGCCACACCCAGACGACGAACGGCTCGGGGCCGTCGGGCCCCAGAAGCTTCTTGCGTGCGGCGTCGTCGTAGGCGTCCCGCAGTTCGTCAAACTGCTGCTTGATATGGTCCGCCGTAGAATCAGCAAGCGCGGCCAAGGCGGCCGTGATGCGCTCCATTGGCGACCGTGCCGGTGATTGATCAGACGGGTCTCGAGGGTCCATAGCGCGCCGTCTTGACGAGTGTCGTAACGAGTCTTGAACGGGTGACGTTGTGTGGGCAAGAGATTAAAATGAGTGGGTGGAAATTGAAAAGGGAAGAGCGAGGGGGTGAGAAAGCGCGCGTCCTTGCGTGTATTTTCTGGTGGAAGGACGGACGCCTTGGGGATGATTAGACGTGGAGATTGTTGGTCTTTGGGGTTTGGGAGTTGAGGGCGATGGCTAATGGAGGGAGGGTGTGGTGCGAGGTGGCTGGGCTGTGGCAGGTGCGGCGGTAGGGAATGTGACAGACAGTGTTATCAGATCTGATAACATTTTCGATAACATTTTCGATAACATTTCAATCACATGTAGTCGATCACATTGTCAATAACATTTTCCATCACATTGTTATCATTTCTGATAACATTTCTGATAACATTCTCGTTAAGAGCCTGACTCGGGTCCCACCTAACCCACGCAAGCCTGGCGTCACCCCATAGGTATCCCACCTGCGTTACACATCATTTGTTCGCAGGCCCTGTGGCAGCGTTTAGCAGCCGATGCGCGAACACGATGCCGGTTCCTCTGCGTTCGGCTTACTGCAAGTAGCTTGGCTACACTCGACTTGCTGCAATTGACGAGAAGCGCCTCGCTGGGAAAGAAGAAAGTTTCCTAAGCGAACGGATGACAATAGCGGGCCCAATTGTTTCCGCCCGTCTACGATGTTACGGAAGAGTACCGATGACCGAATCCGAATCATCGGCCCCACCAACACGCCCGGCGCCGGGCCCATATCTGCGCCGGCGCTCGCTTGTACCTGTCGACCGCGCCCCGCTCAGATTGCACAAGGCGCAATTCCCGAGGGTGCGGGCACTAGACTACGCAGCGCTGGTCATTTTGATGCTCACTAGTTTTGTGTTGCAACGAGACAGTACTGCTGCTGCTTGTCTAATAGATGGCCCCTGCCGTAACGGCAAACGCTCAAGTGAGGGTTCACTCATCATCCATCGCCTCCCCTTGGCTGTCCCAACAGTCGATACGGTCTTTCTGGGATGCGAACAAGAATAAGTAACCCTAATAAACCCATTCACCTAGGTGGTCCTGTTGAATGCTCAACCCCTCTCCAAAGACTGGAGAGACAAAAGAAGCCAGTCGCGGAAAGGGCCGGCACTCCAGTCTCTCAACACTCTCAGCATGGCCAGAACTTTGTAGCAACCCAGCAACGTGCTAGTGCCCTCGATCGAAAACGTATCAAACACCACCTGGGACGAGCAGAGCGAGTCAGTAGGCTGTCTCATTCACGCTTCACCTGCGAACAAAGGAACACGGGAGATGCAGAGGGAAAGACAAGGCAAGCTTACAATGTGGTCCTCCCTCTCTACGGCAAAGTAGACTTGCCAGAGGTTGCCCGACACGTAGATAAGAGGCAGCGGCATCGGGATGGGAGATGGGTGAAGGAGGAGGTCATGTAGGCGTGTCAGGTGGGCCGTAGCCCATACCGACAGCTGCGTGATGGCCACATCGCCGGCGACATCGGGCTTCTTGGTCTCAATGCTCACGGCAATGGGCCGGAGCCGCAGTGGGTCGTACTCGGTATGGTTGGCCGACGGCTGCGGGACCGTCCACTTCCTGCGCTGGTCCTGTGTGCTGCTCGTTGTGCCCGAAACACTCAATGCGTAGGCAGCCTCGGGATCTCGTCCGGCGTCGCTGCTGCTGGCGCTGGCGCTGGCGCTGGCGCTGGATCCGCCCCGCCTGAAGCGCTTGTCTTGCATGCGGCGGGTGCTCTCGGATGCCGGGCCCTTGCACGCAGTCTGCATCTCGTCATCCTGGATGACCATGCAGTAGTCAATCATCTTATCCTGCAGAGCCAGTCCCATGGAGCCGGAGCCGGCCCAAGCCTCGGCTATCCTGGCCGTAGTCGCATTGAAAAACCCAATCACCGGCACGTCGTTGGTGGCGTTAAAGGAAGACATCTCGAGAGCAGCTTCCAGCATGACCGAGTGAACGCGCTCGTTCCAGTGGGCCTCGGAACAGTTGCGCAGGCGGGCACTCCGGGCCTGCTGCAGTGCTTTGGAGAGCATGTCCAGCTCAAGCAAGAGTTCTGCCGTCGGTCGCGGCGGAAGCGGGTCCTCCATCAGGCACTGGGAATCGATGTCCTGGATGCGAGAATGCAGGACGTGCTCGCGGGCCCTGGCCTCGGCCTCGATAGAGACGGGGACAACGCCCTCGCCCTTGTGGATCTTGCGCAGCTTTCTGTAAAGCTCATCCACCGTGTCGGGGACGTCGGGGTCGTTGTTGAGATCGGCGCGGCGGATTGGTTTGGCGGCAAAGATGAGGTCCGTCATGCCTTTGACTGGGCTGCGCGGGCGTCTGCCTCTGCTTGAGGTTTGGCTGGCGGGACCAGAAGCAGGGGCTGCGAGGCGGGGCGCAGGCTTGTCGGCACTGGCAATGGCGCTGGCGTATGCGCTGGCGGTGGAGACGGAACCCAAGGGTCTCTCCGGTCGCATGGCCATAGAGCCGTCGAGGGTCCGGTTCCGATGTTGACGCACCGGCGAACGCGGAGGATCTGAATTCGGTTCGGGATGACTAGAGCGGGTTCTCGGTTGCTGTTGCTGCTGCTGCTGCTGACGTGCCGCCATCGACCGGGTTGTAGTCCTGTTTCCCGCCCGCAACGGTCGCGGAGTCGGCGACCCAAGAGGCACCGGGTCCTCGCCGACGTCATCAGCGGCCATCGCGCCGGCATTGAAGCGTTGACTTTGGCCCTGGGCCGTGTCGTCCCGCCGTCCCAATGTATTCTTCCCCCGGCTGGGCGTTTTGGGTGTCTGGGGGTCGCTCGTGGGCATGTTTGCGTCGATGGGGCCGAGGGGAGCGCGGCTGCCGCGCGGCTTTCGGAATCGAGACTTATGGCAGCGCCAAGGGCCGGATCGGTTCAGCGCAGGCGTTGGCGATCGAGGTACGCAGGGCGAAGAGGGGAAGGACGTGTCGAAAACTGTCTGGGAGGAAAACTGATCGTCGAGCCAGGCTGCAATGATGAGATTACGCCGAGCTTCTGCGTCCATGTTTGTGCGCGCCGCTGGTGACTGCATCGTCCTCCGAGAGACGATCGAGGGAACGGTGGGTTTGGCAGCGTCTGCAGTGCCGGTATGTGTTTGGGTTAGAGAAGGGTTGAGTAGTGTTTTGGCGGCAACTGGCGATTCACGGAATGTTTTCCGGGTGACGCGGATGCTGTTGGCCGGACAGCCGGGTAATTGTCGGACGTGCTGCACAGGGTAAATTTAGCGAGTTCATTGAGCCAATCAACGGTGGTGCATCTAGCTACTTGCGCCTTACCTTTTCTGGAGTGTTCGGACCCGATCGGACCGGCCCGATCCGTCGCGCATGCGGGTTCAAAGGTCAGAAGATGACTCAGCAGCTGCCAGCGAGACACATCAATTACCAAGAGTCCACCTCCAATCACCTTTTTGCCGCCTGCGGACTCGAAGCATTTCATTGCTTACGTCAACGGACTTGAAGTCATGCGTGGTCATGGTGGTAGCATCCTGTCCACACACATTGAAGCCATAGTAAACCATTTTTGTATTTTAAGTCCGCTCTTCTCGTTACAAATAATATCATGGGGGGCACGAAAGTAATCCCTTTGAGGTTCCCCCCTCTGTCGACATGTCTTTAATAAAAGATGCCTGGGGCCCTCTCGGCATTCTTGAACATAGTTTGCAATTGTCTTTTCTGAATCTAACCATGATTCATGATTTAATGCCTATCACTAGGAGACATGGCGCGCTTTTCAACATCGTTTCCGACATGAAGTCTAGGCACTTGGTTAATTTCTTCCTGATGGTTGTCCAGATGAGAAAGATGATACTTTGAGCATAACCAACGATTACCCGTTGCGGTGATGTTATTTCTGTTGTTGATGATGCATGAGGCATAGAGATGGTTAGGTAGGCAGCCGCGAACTTAAGTAGGAATGTCCTTTGTCGCCCTCAGACGAACAAGACCGCCCAATTGACCTTGGAACCTTTGGCATGTAGAGACTACATGGTTGCCGCATCTTGGACAACTCCGTAGTGTCATTAAAATTCTACACCTGAATAGGCATTTGTGTACAGCAAGGAGACAGTTGCACCATCTGGAAGCAAGTCCAAGGGAGATAGAAGTGCCAGTCAGAAAACCGACACCCACATTACCTGCCGAGCCCCACGCCATCTTCCGTCGTCTTCACGCACTAGCCAAGTTCAGGGTTGCTTTCAAGTAGGTACCGCAAGACATAGCAAGAAAAGGGTTTCTAGTAACATGTCCCGTAAGAGCGTCACGACCCCCTGGGAGGCCGTCGAGTTAGGCCGGGTGCAAACCCTGTCGAGGAATTGATGCTACGAAACTTTCAGGCGGCATCATACTGGCCCTTATCGACATTGTAGTAGCGGTAAGATGGCATGGCGACACTGTCGGGAACAGAAGCTACACAAAGTGCACGTAAGGCCATGCGGATGCAAAAAGTCACGTAAGAACGTGCACTCAAGGAACCACAAGCTACGCCGCTTTCCAGCGCTGAGAGCTGTTGCTACCCAGGAAGGAACAAGACGCGAAATGCATGCCAATGTGAAGGGACACTGACTTTTCTATCGACCTTTGAGCTAGTGGCGAACGGGCGATAATCTCTCGCATTCGGAGTGCCTTTAATCAAGTACGCCACCCACCGGCAGCTTTTCATGCATCATACTACAATCCATAGAATAACTGCTCCTTTGGATTTGTTGGGTCAGCAGATTGTACTCGTCCGACCTGGTTCTAAGGTACTGGGCACCTATGTTGACGATGACAATCCCAATCGTGCCCTGGACCATCAGTAGAGACCACAGTGCCAGTGCCTTCCATGGGGATTCTCCAAAAGAGCGCATCCAAGTCGTCGGGCGGGACGAGGCTACGAACATGATCCTGGATCAGACCCAGACCTCGTAGCTCATCCTCATCATTCCTCATGGGTTTCAGACCCATTGGTAGGGGGCCTTGCTGTCGTTGCTTCCAGGCGACGAGGAAGTCAAGAAGCGGTTGATGAAACTGAAGTTGGCGTGACTTTTCCACCACAAGACCCTGGCACATTCTTCCTGCTGCGTGATCAGAGCGACGCAATGGTAATGAAAAAACTCCTCCATCAACATTGTCCAACTTTGAACCGCAGTTTGGACGCGGTGCTGCTCGTACATGACATGGGTTTCATTGTGGTAGTGACGCACGTATGCCGGGCCCGCAAACTGTAACAGTCTCGTCCGAGCCATATCTTTTAGACTCCGGGAACCGAAGACATACTTCGATAGTCTTGTCGGGAACAAAGGTGCCGAGTGCGGCCCTGACACCATACAGCAGGCAAGGAAGCGGCGTACAGCATCCATGTCTCTGATTAAGACGGATATAAGAGACGGCTTTCATAGCGTTTGCGTTGATAGTACCGTCTACACTCACCATGAGATGTTTGAACCCAAAATGGAGGCTATCAACGTTGCACAGCCATTTCAACCCGTCCTGGATGCGCTGGCGGTATTGAGGACTGGATTCTTCAGAACCCATGCAAGCGGCTTCGGGCCTTGTCTTGTTGTAGAAGACAAGGGTCCAGTGGTCGGTCTCGTGGATGGTCACGAGGAGATTTGGAATCTCTGCTAGCTTCATGTGTATCTTCCCGATATCTCACATCAGGTTGGAAGTTTGACAGCCAGAGACTGTCGAGCGCACACCGTGTCCCTCGGCACGCCGCACGAACCAACCCGTTGACCTCGTTGCCCGTCGGTTTCTTGTTTTCAACAAGGTTTGCATGTGGCCAAGCCATTTCTGGCAGGTTGGGAATCAGCGGTTCATTGGGATCCTCGTAGGGCCTCGGAGCATCCTGGGTCTTGTTGCCGTCTAGGGCCGGTGCGAGTTCAAAGTTGCCTCGTCTGGGGCTGGAGACTTGCATCTCCCGTCAAGTTCGCCTTCGCTTTACAGTGGGCACGTCACCAGCTGTTGAGTCCGGATTGCTCACTTTCAACGTGACATCGCAATTTTGAGCGGTCCCATATCCGTCCAAATCCAGCGACCGTAGCGAGGCATGTTTTGACCCCGCGTTGGACTCAAGACAATCCACCTCGCCGTCGCCACTGATCATATGTTCAGGCGGTGTGGTCTCGTGAAAGAGTTCGAGCACGTGGTCAGACCCTTCGACATAGCCTGAATCACTCACCGGAGGACTGGGTCCGAGTGGTCCTTTTGGGCTCGCGCTAGTTAGTATCTTGTTCAAGTCGAATGAAAGTATCGGGGCCGTTGACTGAAGGAGCAGGCGAATGATTATCGTGTTGATCAGAGACACCGGCGTCAGCGGGCGACGGAGCATAACCATCTCCACCTGGAAGAGAACCAGAACCAAGACTCAAAAATGCCATGACTGTGGAGTCCATCGTGATCAGCAGACGAAAACCAAAACCATGGAAGTCTTGGTACATGTCGGGCAATTTTCGGCCAGCCACGCCACATCGCGGGATGTGCTACTGCTTGCGTTGGTCGACGGCTGCAGAAACATTTGCCAGCGTATAGGACGGATAGAGAAGAGTAGTGGCGGCTTCACCAATTTAGGTGTTGCGGCCATGGTGTGCAATGTTAAAGAGGCGCTTGGAACTGCCTACTGCTTTTGCTGATCCTGGAGGAACCAAGCTAAGGACCTGTCGCGGACATTTCTCCGCATGACTGGACGCTATTATCTCCAAGTACTTCTGCGTTCGCATGACTCACCAGCCTTCCTCCTCCCCCAGGCCTTCTAGGCTAGCCTCAGACGGGCCAATATCGATGCAGGATACCAGTTTCAATACATCTCGTCAGGTTATGGCCGCCAAACAAAAGTGGACCAAATCCAAACGTAGACTCTCTAGAAAGACGCCAGCCATCTATCAATCGTCTATCAACAAGATGCAGCAAAAGTTCAAAAACAAGCTTCCGTCGGCTTGGCAACAGCCGCATACACATACGCATACATATCACCCACGTAATCCCGCATACCTACTGCTCTCAGCTCTCCTCTCTATGTATGACTGAACTATAAGGGGGCTTAATAGGACTACACCCTCGCTTTGTCTACTATGTTGGCTGACGCTCCAGAGTCCCTCCTGAGAAAACGCGCAATTGAAGAGACGCGGATGACCTTTGGTTATGGCCATGAAGAAGATTCATGGGCCATCAACGATGGTCCCAGATAACGGAAACAGGGAGACATACGTTGGACAGTGAGAGTGAGACAAGCAAGCCACTGCTCCAGCGGAATTACGGCATGGTAAAAACATTTACCAACGGAGGTGCCAAAGGCCGATGTATCTACACACCTCTGTAAGCCAGGGACGGCAAATGATATGTTTGCGTCGCTCTGCTTTCCTTTGCCCTGCTAAACAGTGCGACGGCTTAGGGGTTGGCAATGGTTTGTCCGCAACGAGTTCCAAAGCTACCAAAGAAATGAATATGGCAAGATTAGAAAAATAGGGTCTGAGATGAGGTTGCGGCTGCATTAGAAATCCACTGGCTGGTCTACGATCCTTCCCCTGTGTCGCCACTTGTTCTTTTGCTGTCTCAGTTTCAGTTCGGGGACGAGGTGAGTAAATGGTCCCAAGTCCTTAAGTATGGGGTGAAGACATCTCGGTGTCCTGGACCAGGGCTTCCAAGGTGTTTGTTCACCTCAGTTCCCATCAGGGTTTGGTGTGTTCCGTTTGGTGCGCTTCTTAGGATCCGTCTCTGACTCTCAGAAGCCTCAAAGCTCATAACGAATTGAAGATACCACAAAGTGGTCCCCAACCGGCCGCTTGGTATACGGCTGTTCATCTTGGGTCAAAAGTATGCTTCAAAGTAAGTCAAAATGCATAGGGGCACAAGATGAGGAAGAGGTATTTCAAAACTACACAACTGTCCCATCACTCGGCTGGCCTACAGCACTCCTCAAGCCCGGATTCAAGAGGTGGCTAACAACATACGTTCTCCAGTCAGGTACGTCAGAGATCATCTCAAAAACAACCTTTGGACCTGGTCAGGGCTAGAAGGCTTTTATAAAACGCGAACTAAGTCTGGAGAATCTGCTAGAAGGTTGATGTTGATACTGAATGGGTATTAAATAGAGTATTCTATAAGCAAAAGAATACTCTTAGAACACTTGCCGCTCATGGGGATAGAACGACACTGATCTGATTGGGACCATTATTGGATTACTTTGTTCTGCCTGCCTGTCTGTATTTCCGAAAGTAATGGATTATTATGATGTTCGTCGGTCTCCTTGATCTGTCCTGTTGTCATCCTTTTATGTCTATCCGGTAGCCCCTGAACAGGTTGGTCAGTAGACGAACTGGTAGAAAAGTGCTAAAACTAATCAGGCACCAGGTGTGAAACCTGCCCCTTTCCATAACCCAACAATGTGTATCTTACACTCTGCTCCATTAAGAATATATTCTCATTTGAATATGCGTAAATGTCTTCATCGTGCCTGTGAAAGGTGCGGTAGGTCATGCAGTAGCTCTTCCGGATGTCAGAGTTACCTAACCACACTCAGCCAGCAGAAATCTTCTCTCACCTTCGTCATCATCACCAAAACATGGGTAGTGCCTCCAAAGTTCTCTTTCAATGGATACTCGTTTCTTCAAATAAAAGATTCTGTTATCACCATTATCATCATCATTCACGTCCAGCCGCTCCAGGGCCGTCATAGTTTTCAATCAACATCAATGTCGTCAATATCTGCCACGTCAGGACTAACGCATAATGTTCCACTCACATATCAGTCAGGCCGACCCCCTCCCTCGCAGAGGGACTGCGGCAGGCCAATCGCCGCCCCTTAGCGACCAGGAGCCCACATTGAATTATACGGCTCTTGCAATCGTGGCATGTACCGCCACATTTTCCAGATCAAGCCTCAGGAGGGTGAGGCCACGGTCAAGGGCTAGAAGTCTATAGCCAAGAGTACAAACCTGGATGGCCATGGCGATAGCTTCAAGCGTACTGTCCAGTCTGCATGCGTTACTGTTTCCGTCTAGTGATTGACTCCAAAGCCGCAGTTCGCCAAGTTAGCCCAGCCAGCGACCCTATACGTACTCATATACCAGCCGCTAGTAACGGGTTAGCTTGACCCTTTGTGGGAGCCCCCAACATCCCTCAGGAGGCGGCCGAGCGTATCATCAGGATACAGCGGAACGAGAATATTAATGACGATCGGACTACAGCACCATTGCCTGGAACATAATGAGAGGCTCCCGGCACTATGCCAACTCCTCTTCCTAAGCCAGCGCCGTTGGTCATACGGGACGTAACTTGAGGAACCTATACTGAACCCAAACAAGACCAGGCAACGATGATGGGGGAGGGCACGTCGCCTTCCCACTCCAGTGTTCCGTTGATTAGATTCTCGGCTGCAACCATCCTAGCCCATGAATCAGTATCTAACGTTGGTTCAGCCTCCGCGGATCACGGCTCCCACTTTATCATCATCACTAGACCGATCCCCAGTGAAATTCGTCGGAGCCACCGTGTCGAGATGTGGCCCTTAACGTCGCAGCTCTATCATGTCCTGACTTTTAAAGCGAGTTGTTAATCATCTTGGACCGCCTAGTAGAACTGTCCATCCGCACTTGAGGAGTTGATACGCTTGCTGAGGGAAGACACGCGGATGTGGCAAATCGTATCGCACGCTGGATCGAACGGACGAAAGTCTTGGCGGACCGTGATAGATTCTTGGAGTTAACCAGGATGACATTGGACTTTCGAACGGGTAATTCGGACCTTAATAAAACCTTTGCCTTGTGGTAGTCCAAGCTGTGACAGAGAATTGCGACAAGCGGCTCGGTGCTGGTCGCCTCGGAACCAAGGATGGAAGAATAAAACATAATGTGGAAGGGAGAGGGACGCCTTCAATCTCTTTTTAAGATGTAGACCTTCGAACCTGGCTATGCTTTCAGCGAAGAAAGTATCCCTTATATCAAAACCTTTATCTGCTCCTCGACGTGCTTCTTTTGCAAGTCAACCCAATTTGTAACCTTGGTGAATCCCACACATATTACAACCGGCGAAGGAAGCATAACTCTAGTCGAGGTATTGCTGCTGCTAATGTAACGATAGAAATTGAAGGGTAGTCTCTCTCTTTTGATAATCCTGAGAGCATCTACCTCGGCCGTAAGATAACCAAGATCGAAGCTGGCTTGCTCTAAGCGGCCGAATGCGGCGCGCACCACACCTAGGACATAGTCTTGCCGAGGGCCGATAAATTCATCCATGGACAAGACAGCGTCGTTGGAATCCAGCAGCCACATGGGTATTGACTGCTCTCCGAGTTCGCTTCTGCCTCGAACGGGGATCTTCTGCGGTGACCGCAGGATGCCGATCTAACAACCCCTGTACGGTGGGCTAGATGTGCTCTGGGTCTTTTGTGGACGACATGTTGATATTCAAGTTGCGCAGAGCCGAAAGAACATGCCCATGATCGCAATATGAATCGTTCTTGGATGGTATCTGCGGTGCGGTTTCTGGTCAGTTGAAATTGTAAGATGAACGACGCACCTTGCTAAATCCGACTGTCGCACGACATCAACCCCCCTTCGTTTTGCCTCCTTCTGAGGCCTCGGCTTCGTTGCAGGTCTGGAGTCGCCCACATTCGGAACGCAAGAAACCGCTGAGAAGCGCAAAGCCTTTCAAGTAGTGTAAAAGTCCATGCATTCCATCTCGGCCACGACAGGTTCTAGAACTCTCAGGTTGCTTGGCTAGACATCCGAAAATATGCCGTAGCATTAGGACATGATGTTTCAGTGTCGTAAATAGGTCCGATAAAAGAGAAATCAAGGCGTGGCCTTCAGCGACCAACTGAAGGTGATCGTGAACGACCAACTTGGAGGCGTTCTCGCCGCCGTCGTCATCCGTGAGCTCCCGAGTGAGAACCAACAAGAGCAAACAGACTAAAATGTGTTTGAATGACGCCATGGAGGGTCGTCTAATGAGACAAAACGAATTCAACGAGACTGCTTTTGTTCATGTTGCTGCCGTAGGCAAGGGTATATAAACAGTTCCAGGTCTATAAATCGAGAGGCAACACAATGACGTCTCCTCTCCGATCCATCTTCGTTCTTAGCCTCCTCTCTTCCGTAAATTGCTTCTCTTGTGTCGTTGCTGTCCTGGATTGTGCACCAACGTCTTCATCTGTCTCGGCTTCAACCATTGCAATGCCACCCTGGACAAAACGGCCGACCACTATTTTCCGTAGACACCAAGAAGAGTGAAAATATAGCTTAAATTGCTGCGGCATATCTCCTGGTTGACTTTAGATCGGAACGATGACAGCTGTAAATCATTGGTTGGGGGAGGGAGTGTCTTTACAGAGGCAAACAGAGCCGCTGTAGCTTATTAATGGGCCCATGGCTATGCCACCGAAGTGAAAGCTGTTGGCGTTTCGCTTTCTGCCGCCGACCGCGTACACGTCGTCTAAACAAACATGGCCTTTTTGAATTATAATTTTCTAGTCTCTAAGCCAATCGGGGTAAATGTGAGGTTTCGAAGGTTGGCCAGGCTCGGCGGAATCAAGTTACATCAAGAAGTGGAGGCCGCGGCAAGCATCGTCAGCAGAGCGAGGTCAAGATCAAGATCAAGGTCAAGGCGAAGATCAGTAAGTTGAAAGCTTTGGAGAAAGACGTATTGTGGACTTGATAGCTATCAGCTGCCGCAGGCTGGGAGAAGTGGTTCTCTACACGTCGTTATCAGAACATTTCAAGACAGAGAAGCTCGAGATACCCTCACAGCAACCTATCAAGTGGTCATGATGTATGCAAGTCATCCGAATGACTCATCACCAAAGGATAAAAGAGATAAGAGAGAGGTGTAGAGGCCTTTTATGATATAATAGAAGGTGACCGACCGTGGTCTTGTCTCCAAGGTCACGCATCTTGTTGTTTGCCTGCCTTGTTTACCAACCGCCATCCGCATTAGGTCGTGTACGGTGGTGCTTCCGTTGCTTTTATTATTCAATGAGATGAGATGAAAAGAATAATTCACGAATATGGGCATGGGCATGGGGCCAGCAAGCAAAGACATGAACAAATCAGCCATCTCATTTTCTTGACTGAAATAGTTTTGTCCTGCATGCCTCATGTTGGGAGCTTCTCTGCTTGGTTCCTGCATCGAAAGCCAATCAGGAGTCTGGAGATTCGATTTCAGACGCTTGGCGAGCTTTATTTCTTGAGACAGCCTAGTGGGTTGAGCTGGCTGGTATGAGAAACCCGACTTTTCCAGTTGAGTTGCGTAGCATCGAGCCTGTCCGACGCGCGACTCCTTCACAAGTGCACGTTACTACATGTCATTCCAGCTCCATCATCACCCCCGACGTGCCCGCTCTATGTAACCTGCCACTTGCATCGAAAGATGCAGCGTCAGACTGTACTCTTGATACTGCTCATGAGAAGATGTCGTGGGGGAATGGAAGACCTCGTCGACGAGATCAAGAAGCAGCCCCTCAAACGGCACGACTTTGGACGAACGACCGCCCATGCTCGCCAACATCTGTCCCTAGGCCAGCCCTGCACATGCTACCTGCGTCTCCTGCACACTTTCCACAGTCTGTTGCCCGTCTTTTGTTGTCTACATTCGGTGCTCGACTCAGTTGGCGAGTATAACGAGAGGAGGAAGGGTCGTTGGACTGGTGATGGGGCATGGATACGGCACCCTTCTGGCGTCATTGCCTTCATCGCCTACTCTGGCGATGTTTTTGTTCACAGACGCTTGATACAAGAGGCGCGGATGAAGATTGGCATGTGACAGGGTTGCTGGGAGGCGGTGACGACTTGGACGGATGTTTTTGTATCACAGGGATACCTGTACAGGTGATTGCAAAGCTACGATACTGTCAATGTCTGGGTGCCACAGCCGACCTGCCTCAAAAAACTGTACCGGATAATGTCGTTGTCGAGCTGCTCGTCGACGTTTGCCGGCGTCAAGCGGGCCCAGTAGGCGGTCAGAATGATAGCAGCCTTGGTGATCATACAGTGGTGGGCTCGCGGTTTGGCCTTGGCCTGGGCGGCGGCGTAACAGGACAGCTCATTACCACACCCGAGATTTGCCGAGTTGTCCTTTGCACACGGCAGAGACTACAAGGAGTTCGCGGCTGGTTTGAGGGCAGCAGCAGATGGAAGGCGCCGAGATGGACGTTGGGCTGTTCCAACGTGGGCAGCAAGGATTTCGTCTGGAGGAAATGTGCTACGTGGTGCGTGGTGCGTGTCAGAAGGCGAATCATCATGGCGCCAAGAAACATATCGTCGTCAGCGCCATGTCATCGTGGTCGTTGACGTCGTTGCCGCGGGCGTTTTGTAGAATCCAACAGGATGGCAGCGTAGCCATGTCCAAGCGGACGTCGGTATAAGGGATACATGCACCGCGTTTCGAGACTGACAGTTGGACTATGAAGCATAGTACTTCGACCTTTTAAAGGACTGACATACACATGCAGTGGTTGCTACGGCGGCGGTGAAGGGAAACATGGGTACGTACACGATGCACTGAAGGGCTACGCATCTCTTGCACATCGGCGATGCTAACGAGAGTTACTTTGGAATTGTGTCTTGTTTTATGGCCTATATGTATTGCTTCTTATTTTTCTTATTGCCCTATTTGCATGAGTGACCCTTTTTGCCTGAGCTCGGATGCGCATCAGGCTGTTAGCAAGGTAGCGCCCTGGTGCGTTCCGTTGGCGCTCCGCTCGCAATGCAAAAAGCATGACCTTGGTCAAGACTCTTTTAAGCCCGAGATACGCAATTTTCAGTCTACCATTTATCGTAAACATCGGCTAACCTATGCGTGCAACTTGACTCTAATCCCACCGCTGACAAGCCCAGCCGGTTAACCAAGACCAGTTGTCGCCGTTCGTTACACCCTGCTACTACGACCTCCGACAGGGCATAAATAGCCCTTAACTTACAGTATACGATGAGAATCACGGTGTTGATTTGGCCTTTACGTAACAGAGAGCTGATGAAGACGAGCTACGAGGTAGTGTGGTGGTAGTCTATAAAAACGGCGTTAAGGAAGCACATTATAGAAACATAATTTGATACAATCATGTCGCATCTTGGTAAAAGAAAAAAGCATAAGTCTAAGAATGCAAGAACAACAAGCCGAACAGCGTAGTCTAATGTACCAGTTAGTTTACATAAACAGTACCATAGCCACCCAGGTGTTGTTGAGAATAATAAGCAAAAGGATACTCCCATTGGCGCAGACACTAATCCCTGAAAATATAGACCACGTACCAGCTAGTAATTCATCGGAGGTTTCTTACTTGGGTTGACCTTTTAGGCCTTACATGTCAGATTGTAAGTCCTGCCTTTATCCGCAACAAAAGGAGAATCGACTCCTGGTCCGCTCGTCTATCCCTTTGTTGAACCAGGCGTGCATTGTAGATTTCACAAGGGGTTTCGTTATGCAAACTAGAGCCAGGCGAGGGAGGAAAACGCCCGGCCGAAAAGGCTGGAGGCTCGCGTCACAGAAGTTAAAAGGGTCAGACTAGGGTGCTTTGCGTGAAACTCGGGCAAGATCGGGGACCGACCAGACGGGCATTCTGCTCAGCGAGGCGATACTGCACGGCCGGGGTTCGGATCTTGCCCACCTAAGCAGACGACGCTGCGGTTTCGCGCTCATGTGAACCTCTCCAGCCAAACATCTGAATACCGTTGCACCCACGGAGAGCTCCCGCTTCCGTCTCTCGCTCTTCCAGCCGTATGGCTTACGTGTTTGCTTCGTCTTGCAGGCCGCGGGAGGTGAGGTCCGGGGCCACATGGATGGTGGTGGCTAGACGAGCAACCAGCACTTTATGCAAACAGTTCCGGGTTGTCTCGGCTCATCAACGCGCGTATCAATGTCTGGCAGTAAGGACAGTCCTTGATGCAATGTGTGTTTGACGAAAAGCTTGCAATGCGTTGCCAATGGGTATCTCTTGACCAATCCCTAAAACGCCGCCATGGTCCCCGGTTCCTTTGAATTACCTCACCAGTCTTGAATACTTGCCGCATCTCTCGGGGCCCTTGTGAGTAGCCTCTCTGGCCAGCCCTAAAGTAAAAAAAGGATAAGAAAAAGAAACGAGGCCTTCCCCGTCCCCTGCCATGCCCCTCCGCGCATTAATTAACCCCCTCGGTCCAGTGTGTCGGCGGTTGACTCTTGCTGACTTGCTTGTCTCTACGCCGCCCGCATCGTCTGCTCTCTAGTTATCTCCGTTGTTCTCGTCTTGTTCGTCCCTCGACGGCTCATCATCCGATTCGTAGCCGCTGCTCCCGCCGGCAAGGTAAAGCGCCTCGAGCAGCATATCGCGTAGGTCCTGGAAAGTGATTGTGACTTGATCGGGCCTGCAAAGCGCTCAAGACGTTAGCAAACAAAGACTACGCGTCAGAGAAGCACACGGCTAGTCAAACAAGGCCTCTGGTGCCGGACCAGGGGGTGTCCCTCACCGTGCGGAGTCCGGCACCGCTGCCGTTTCCCGACCGCGCGGGCGTATCAGGTCGCGGGGCAAGCCGGTGTGCGAGGCCAAAAAGTCGGATGCGAAGATGCGGATTGCGCCCTCGGGCTGGTGGCCGGGTGCCAGACCTGCGACGTAGAAGACGGCACGATGGGTGACCCATTCCGGCTCGCCGCCACGGCCATCTTCGTCACCGTCTTGTTGAGGCGCCGCCAGCAGGCTGACGGTGGCCGTCTCCACTCCCGGGTAGGCAATGTCGATGATGACGACGAGCCAGGTGCGGCTGCTTGCGTCGGTCCGGGCACGGGTGCCGGCGAGGTGTCGAACGGCCTTGGCCTCAACGCTGGCTGTGGTCTGGCTGTAGGCGATTTCGCCAACGATGCCGGGGTATCGTGGGCTTTGGCGTACCCGCTGGCAAAAGGAGACATCCGGCTGCATTTCCGAGTGGCCTGGTTTGTGGATCGAGGATGTTCCCTTATTGTAGACCCTGCCGAGGTTCTTGATGACGGTCTTGAGGAGGGCCTCATCGTTGTTGGTGGCAGCGAGGGCGACGGGGAGGCCTCGCTCGTCCTGCAGGCGTCGCAGCTGCTCCTCCAAGGCCCGGATTGCCTTTGCCTTGGCCGTCTTGAGCATATCTGCCAGGGCCAATTGGCATTGGTGGTGCAAATCGGACTCGGTCATCTCGAGCTCGGCGACCTGGGTGGCATTTTCGTAGCAGAAGCGGGAGGGCGAAAGATTGTTTGAGTCGAGGAAGACCTTGAACTGAGGCAAGTCCACGGCAGGAACGAAAAGACGCAGCGGTGACTCGGAAAGGTTGGCTCCTTTGGCTTGCTGGATAGCTGATTTGTAGCAGCTGAATTTTCCCCAGGTGTCTGATTGACTGGTTTCGCCGAGCCCGTTGCCAAAGGCGCCGACTTTGTTTTCGTCCTCGCGCAAAGGCTCCGACAGAGGCAGGGGAGGCAAGGGGGAGTTGGGCTGTCGAACCGCCGAGATTGACGTCTCCGTCTTGTCTGAGTTGTCGGTGAGCTGGGCCGGGCACCACGTCTGAGTCTTGTTGTTGCGTTGCGGGAAAGCTTTGTGGCTGGTGGATCGGTCAAGTGCCCCGATGGCAGGGGACTCAAAGGCAGGCGACACCATGATTGTGAGAAATCAAGTCTTTGGAGTGCGCGCGTGCTTTTGTTTGTGATGAGGAGGGCTTGATGGCGATCACGGCGGCGACGGGGTGCGCACGCAGACGAGGCAAACGGACGCTGCGAACAGAGAGGCGAGGTAAAGGTGAAAAGAACGTGGAGGAGGGAGGGAGGTGGAAGCTGCTGATGTTGTGGAGAGCTTTTTTTTTTTTTTCCTCTTCTGAGAGATTTTGCGACTGGCTGGCGGTTGGCGTGTTGGCGGTTGGTTTGGTAGATCAGATTACGGTGTTGGAGTTGGGTTGTGGTATTGGGATTGTGTTGGTGTCGTTGTGGCTGATTGTTCTTGTTCTCCGGCAGCACAAGGTGGATATGCCCGATCGCATCCTCTTATCTTATCTCGGCTCTCGGCTAATCATGATCCCTTGTCGTGCCCCACCCGGACCCGGGCCGACCCCGTCCACCGTTATTACCTAAGCACTCTTTGGGCCGAAGGACGAACAAGTAAATCCCCCAGCACACCAGGACCTTTGTGCATCTCTCTCCATGGTAATGAACTCTTTGCGTCGTAGAGTGCAGCAGCAGACAAGGACAACAACGACGGGGTGCTCTCGGGAGGGCATGCAACGAGCTCTATGCTTTGTTCTAGGCCTGGTTCCGCCAGGTTGGCGCGCCTTGTCCGGGTCGCTATTCGTTGTTGTAAGAGTTCTGTGTTGGTGGAGGCGAAGCGGAAAATGCCCTGGTGTCATGTAGACAGATTACGAACTAGAGGTGCCTTGCTGAATGGCCGGCGGACTTTAACCCGACTGTTCTTGTTCAAGGCCGGAGAGAGATACTAACCATCGGATTCCTCTACTTTAAATTGTTGTCAATATTTCTACTCCTCGGGGTGCGGAGGACTACCTGATGAGTGAAGGCTAATTGCTGCTCAACGTTCTGCTCCTCACTTTCTATTCTCTTTTTTGAGATTTGGTTTCCCCCCGTTCTTTCATCTCTTCGGCCGGTATGATGCTGGTAGAGGTTAGTATATAGCAGCTTGAGTGGGTTTCAAAGACAATTCCTAATGGCAGTGCGCGTGTTCACGGCAGCCTACAGACCGGCATTCGGTGTCTGTGCTACTTGTTTGGCATTGGTCAACGGGACAGCTGAATGTGAAAGTGTGCCTCTCTTGGCCTGGTTCAACCACGACCCAGTCCGGAACTAAAGGGGCAACCAAACTGACTCATACACCTCAAGCCGGGGCCTGAAGGGACTACGGATGCATAGGGGCGATATGCCTGTAGTTCACTTCAGTCCAAGGCTGCAAAAAAATCATGCTTGTCGCCAGGACAAGCATTGTGTCGAGTCAAATCAAAGTCAAGTAAGTGCTGGACACGTCGTGCCATATCTTGGCTCGCCTCGGGCCAGTATCGAGCCATTAAAAAGTCTCAGTTTACCAGCACCGCGTTCGCCTGGGCCCGGCACCGCTAGGCCTGCGTGTGTTTTTGGAGCCACTAGTGCAGGAAGTGGATTGAATGCAGACAGCAGCGTATAGAAAATACTTCAATGCAGATCAAGTCGACGGGGAAATGTGTGCTATTTATAGGAGCTATTTCCACGTGTATTGCAGGAACGCTATTCCTTTGGTATAAACATTCACAGTGACACTGCACGGGATACATACGTACATACTGGTTGCGGTATCCGCATTATCTAGTACTTCTGCTGTTGTTGGAATTAAGGACCGTTGAATGGTCAGTGTTACAGGGCAATCTTCAACATCGACTTCTACGCAGTGCATCCTACCCACTCCAGTGTGGTTGGTGAAGTCACCCGCATGGAAGGAGGATGTGACGCGGGCTTTTCCTTAGCTCCCCTGCTGGTAACCATAGCGACGCGACGATAGTCGACTGAATGTTGCAATCCGCCATGACGCGACCCTGTGGTGGGATCTAAGCATCCGCATCGTTACAGAGTCTGCAGCGGTTGGCGTCAAGTCTTAAAGCAGCAAGACTAGGTACATACAGCATTAGGTGAGATGGAGGTGATGTGGCTTAATAGAACTTGAAGTGGATGAAAAGTATTAAAGATGTAAAGTTAATTCAGTGAAGAAGAAACTTCTGAAGCTAAGCTAGCTGATATGGGCAATAGTATCCTGGTGAGGCGGGTTGAAGCAGCGGTTACGGGACACTGAGCTACAGTACTCGCCGCAGGTGATACGCGAGCGCCAGAGTTGATGTATCCGTAAAATGCTTAGGAAAGCACGTTTGAATCACCACTACCATCTCGCCTTGAAGATGCACCTTGACTTCTGCTACGGAGACGTCTTCATTATGTGGATGCAGCCTCAAACTTGCGCCCGGCAGTTGTGGTGCTGGGAGGGGTAGCAGTGATAGTGCATGCCTTCTCGCACGTGAAACCGAAAGAAAATAGTACCGCCGCTCGGGTGTGATATTTCATGACAGGATACATACTCGTCTCAGAGCTTCAGTAATAGATGCGTCGCATTCGGCTCTGTTGGCTCGAGGATGAGACGGCTTGGGAGTCGAAGATGACCTATGGACAATGTGCCGCGAAGAAGGTACCCGAATTTCGGAATTTCGGACCCCCAACATAGGAAATCGGAGGACCACGCAAAGCGTGAATAGCAGCCAGCGATTTGTATTCCAGCCAAGCCAATGCTGATGAGAGCATCGAATCCGGCCATGCAGGAAAGGGCGCAAGGGGTGTGCGTTCTGACCGCGGGTCTGCACGAGGTCTCCTGGCCTCGGATGCCGGATGACTGCGGCCAGACTGATTGGTGTATCTTGTGGAGGTGACTGGAACCTATACAGTGAGCGTGTGGCTGAACTGGCCTTTTCCTGTAGATGGAACTTGTGCATCCGTTATTCACAAGATTACTTACCTGCATACATTTTCGAGAGAGCTGCTAGGAGAGGGGAAGAAGAACATGCGGGAAACAGTCGAAAGGGGGTGTACAGCGACGCACTGCCTGGATGTCGTTGGTCTAAAGCACGGCTTGGGTGCCACGAGGCTGGCACATGGCACATGGCACATTGCATGGCGTTTGGCGTGTGGCGTGTGGGCATGTCTGTGTAGCAGAAGATGATGGAAAGCTGGAAGCGGAGAAAGAGAGCTTAAAAAGGAGGAAACCCAATCCATTAGACAGTCTACAAATTGCTCGTCATGGTTGCTCACTCGTTGGTTTGGGACACATGCACTTGTCTTTAGCGAATCTCTTTTGCCTTTCCTTCGTGGACCTTAACCTCTGGGGTGTCTGTTTGGTTTCATTAGTGACATTATGTTATGCTGTGCCTTGTTGCCGTTTCTTTTTCTTTTTCTACTTCATTGTTTCCTTTACCTTGTTTCTTTTACTTGGATATAGACCTTAACCAATGAACTCTTGAGGATCTCTTTCTCCGTCTCTTCTTCTGCTTTTACTTTGTTTCCTCTGTTTCCCTTCATTTCTCCTCCTTTACTAAGCATTTACTAGGTATGTCTTATCTAATTATCCGTAAGAGCAAAGTCAATTCATGTAGTATAGAAGGTATTGTAGTCATTTATCCTAACCTTTACGTCAATAATAGAGACCTACTGCCTATAGGTCTTAGTAAATCTACTAAACTACTAAACGTACTATATCTAGGTATATAGCAGACGCGGTGGCATAAGAGCAGAGGTCTAGAAGCACCGGTTTCTGCATTCCTTCTCTCCATCCTCTCTCCATCATCCACACATCTTTAGAGTGCTCTTTCTCGCTCTTGCAACTCGAACTAGGTCGGATATTGTCCGAAAGAGTGCAAGCATCTGGAAGCAATTAAAGAAGCCTTACCGTTTGGGAGTCGTCATCTATGACTCTTGTCTTTAGCTTCCAAAGGGCTTTGCTGACATTAATTACTTACTAGGGTCTACACGCATCCCTGTCTATCTCGACGGCATCCCCCTCACGACGTCGTATTCGTTCCCAGCCTCGATCTAAAAGACAGGCCTGGCACCGGGTTCTTAGAAGGGTCCCAAGGGAAGAAGAGGGCTCACTGCTAACTCGAGGTCAAGAACCTTTCGAACCCCCAAGTCTCTGGGCACTAGCCACGCGACACTTTCCAATGACGACTGCTTCAACGCAAACAAACCTTTCCAGCCGGCTTTTTGGCAAAAACACCCTGAATCCCTTCTCAGTCCAAGGCGATGACCGCCGCCGCGTGTAGCCGCCTCACCGATCGTCCCAGCCCTCCCATCCATGTGCCGCGGGGCCCGTCGACCGCGCGCTTCATGCTCATTGCGAGCAGCAGCCGAGATCACTAGTCGCCTTTCTCTTGGCTTGACCTTCATGTCATTCCGCCCTTGTGTCTCCAACTTTTCAGCGCTACCCTGCCGCCGTTGGGTTCAAAGCCCCCTATGCCATTGGAGAGGACGGACTGGTGTCTGCGTGCATGTAGTTTGCTTGCATTCTATTGGCCACGTGCGCATCAGCACTTGGCCAACCCGTTTGTCTGGCCTTGAGTTACTCTCTGCCTGCTATCTGTGTCAAGGACCAGACTGTTGAGAGGCACCCGGTCCGCATGCGTTTGTTAGTTAGAGCTCTGGCTCCTGGCCGCCCCAGAAGCTTTGTTGATAGTGGCGGTTATGCCGTTGCATTGGCTGCTGTTGCTAATGACCTTTTTAACTTGTGGCCAACCTGCTGTTGCTGCCGGTTGCGGAGAGCTAGCTGGTCATGAATAATGCTCACTTGATGGCTTTTTGGTGCTTTGAGCAGCTTGTATAGACGTCTTGCTGACCTGCATCTAGGCCAGTGGTGCTGTGGTGTGGCCGGCAACGGCGTCAAGGTCGCGGTCGCGAAGGGCGCTGATTCATGGGTTGATGTCTTACATCGCGGCGCCTTGGCTGGTTAGTGGTTTGTGGCAGATTAAGCCGGTCGGGACCAGCAGGGTGAAGACGGGGGTTTGTACGATGGCACCTTGACTTCTTGTATAGATCGAGGCCAAGGCGTCAAACGAAAAGTCAAACAAACAGACATGTTGCAGAGAGGAGAGAACGGGCAGAACAGTGGGCCAGACATGGCTGACGCCCAGGGGCTGTGCCCTCCCAGCGCAATCCCCGGTGCGATGGCCGGGGCAGTGGAGCCGTGATCATCGGCCATGCCGCCGCCTTGGCCGCTCGCCCCCGTGTACGTGGGCCAGGTGCCCGACCCACCAGCCACAGGGTCCACTCTGGCAGGAGATTTGCTGCTAACGAGCCTGCAAAGGTGGGTACCGGCTGCGCCACCGCGACCGGGCCTCACAACCGCTTAGGACACCAGGTCAGGCACTGAGGTGGAACGGTGTTGGACCTGTCCAGGCCCGGGTGCTCTAACTCGACACAGTCTTCATGGAGCATGAACTAACGACAGCGGGGATGTTCTAAAGTCGTCGAGCCAAATCATTCGGGCAATACAAGGCAATTGAAGTGTGCATTTTCCATGTCAGCAGACCAAAGCAGGTCTCGGCAAGAAGGAACGCACCCGGGCTTAGCTAGTTGTTCACATTTGACTTGGTCAACAGCGCTATGGAGCAGCAGTAGCGGCGGAGGCAGCAGCTCGGCATTGACTTCGGCGGTGGGTGTGGGCGCCAGGAAGGTAGTGGTGTCGTTGCTGCGGCGGGCGATGGCGGCGGCGGCCTGGACGGCGGTGGGATGTACCGAATGCTGCAATCAACAAGCTCGAAAACGATGACAAGGGGCGGCTTAGGGGCCTGTCGGTGTTTGTCGGGCGCGGCGCTGACGTACGCGATGGTGGACTGACTGATGGGAAGGCAACTCGCTCATATGATCTGGTAGGCGCAGTAAGTAAGTCAGCGAAGGACGTGATCAGTGGTGCAGAAGGTCAACACAACACATTGATGTGGCTTGACGATGGCCAGACGCGTCCAGAATCTGTGGTGATGTAATTATGTCGCATATTTCGCCAGGCGCGTGCCTTGGACTGTATCCTTTTGGTGCCGGCGCCGGGTTGGTTGGTTCCAGAGCGACAGCGGGCGGTGTCCAACGTTGGGGTCGACGCGGTACCATTTGACACGCGCGGGAAGAACTGTCCAGTGCACGTGACGGCCCACGTTCGCGTTGTGTTACGTAAGACCTCTTTGGTCGTTGCCGGCGACGACATCCCTCCGCTCCGCCATGACTTTTTCTTTGCTATGCTCCTCTGGTGCCTCTGTGCCTCTGCCTCCTTACCATGCACCATCACACTCACTGTCATCTCGCCCACCGACCGTCCCGTTGGCAAGCCGCCAACATATATTCGTTTGCTTCAGCAACATCGGAGCCGTCAATACCACCGCCCCAGCCCCGAATGCCCGCAACACGACATTCGACTCCCAACAATACCGCGTCTATGGTCGCCGAAATCATCGTCACGCGACACTGGAGAATCCCTGAACCCCGCCACCCATTTCGACTTTGAACCCGGACTTGACGATTCTCGATCTCCACACGCGCTTCGACCTCGTCCCCAAGGTCCGTAAAAAGGGCCACCTGCGACGCGCGACCAAGCCAGACCTGACTGTCCTCAAGGAGGCAATCCAGCATTGTACGTTATTCTTCTGCCTTGCTTCGGATCCGTAACACTTTTCCCTTTTTGTCTCGCAAAATCTGCATGCAGCCCCGACTGGCTCCTGTTTCATTGACTACAAGCAACCTTGCGGCGACCGGCTGGCTGATGCACAAGACAGTTCAACCAGACCTTGACAAGCGCAAGACACGGGGCAGCAAACACCCAACGCCAGCCGAATCCGGACCGAGCGAGTGTCCTCAGACCCAGGACGAACACAGCGACAGCAGCGACAGCAGCGACAGCAGCGACAGCAGCGACAGCAGCGACTCAAAAAACGATGCCGAATGGACAAGGGTGCAGGATGGGTGAATGACGACGCAGACTTCGACGCCAAGTCGGGGAGCCTCAGCGACAGCGAGGGCAGGGCACTGGTCCCCGGATACGGTATCGCCACCCGACGAACCCAGCGCCAGATCTGAACTGCGTCGCAGAGCTTCCTCTCGATGCACATCTTGATCAACTTATGTCGTCCTCCTCCCTTCTTAAAGGAAAGGTGCTCCGGGCACATGCCAAAGACTAGCGCCGCTACAGTTCGAGGCCCTCTCTCTTCCAGACGCGTCTCCCACAATACCGACGGTATCATGTGCCCATCAGCCCTCCACAACGTGGTTGTCTCGTCCCAATCTCTGGGAGCTTCCAGAGAGGGCTCGTTGCTTGGTACTGGGCGAATGGTTAAACGATCTCATTGGTCGCCTGCCGTCGCTTATCAACAACGACACAGACAATACCACAACCATAGGAGCATCACTATCATCGAAAGTCTTAAACATTGCGCAACGAAGTCGGGCCGTATGCGCCAGGTCCTTCTCTGCAACGGCCTGGGAGATGTCGTGCTTCTCCACGTCGAGTACAACAACCACTGGGTACTATTCGAATGGGCCCGGTCAACTAACCAGCTCACATTCTACGATTCCCTTGCAGATAACAACCCGGTCGACTCACCCGTTTTGCGGCGAAAAGATTTTGCGTTCATTGAATGGTTGGACAGCTCCAGTGAATCACAGTCCGTCAACAGAGGCATGGTAAGTCTTTTGCAGTCTTCTGCCACCGCCGCCGTTGAACAACTGCAAAAGCAAGCTGACACGAGCATGCCAGTGCCCTGGACAACGGAACACCTTTGATTGCGGCGTTTTTGTGCATCCTCTCTGCATACCGAGTGTCGGGCTACAGTGACTGTTTCCCCATCGACGACACGGCCAACGACGCCAAGTGAGGCGCGGATCTTTGACCAAGTCGGGCTGCTGGGGGCCACAATGGCCGCGGTCAAGGTGCGTCTTTGGCATGACCTGCTGCAGCCCAGTCAGCCATCCGTATTCCAGCGCCCCGCGGGCGCCGTGGTTGGAGACGTACAGATAGAGGTGCAGCGTTTCCACGTGGCATTCCTCGCTTCCGCCGCGGAGCAGCTGCAAGAGGAACATGGCAGGCTTCTTGCCGAAGCGGTGCAAATGGAGGCGGGGCGGGCCAAGAAACAGGAGTTCCAAGATGCCGTCGCCACTATCATCACCCACTCACGTACCAAGTCGCCCCAAAAGAATGGGCCCGAGGATGAATCGATCGTCACACACAAGGCCAGAGTCCTAGGCATGCTCAAAAGCGCGGCGGAGCTGACGCAAGACATCTTGTCTGCAATAGCTCCCACGACAAGCAGCAGCACCACCATACAGGACGCCAGCTCCCCTCTCTCTTTCACATTCTTCAAATGGATCAACATCGGAGTATGTATAGGACGGAGGGTGTTCTCGCTGTGTCGAGACATTACGCATGCTGATCGAGAACGGCTGGCGTTCGATTATGACGGCGAAGCCAAGTTTGCTTGCCAGGCAGCTTGAAACAACAAATATGATAGGCATACTGATCGGCCTGGTTATCCATTTACCGTTCCCGGCGGGCTTGATTCCAACTTTTTCAGTGCACCAATCATTCTTCTTCGTTTAACCAGCGCAGGAAACCGGGATGATGGTTGAGTCTAATTTGAGGGATGGTCAGCTAGAGACACAGCTGCAATACAATGAAGGCTTAAACGGACCCTGTTCGAACCGTCTTCTCTGAATCGTCGATCAGCAAGCATGAGGAGCCACATGCCATATAGACGCGCGTCCACTGCATCTCACGTTGCAAGCCGCCGCCTTGCTCGGCAGTTGGGAGGGGTTCCATTGGCTACAGGACCCTATCAGCGCTGTCATGGCGACGGCGAGCTGCAGACAACCAGTCATTCAGGCAGCCAGCGAGCGTACTGTTGGCCATGTTGAAGAAGAACGATCGAGAGCTGCGCTCTTCTGTGCCCTCACCCGTCTTCGCCAAGCACAGAAGTTTGCCGAGATAAGTGACTGACGGATTCGCGCCGGTTCTCCGCGAGGGGTCGACTTACCAGAAAAGAAGACGACTTTAATTGTCCGTAAGGTGTGGTTTCTGCCGAAATCGACAGGCCCTTTTGGAGCCCGTCAGGCTTGCTCACCAGGGGCGACATGGCACTGGGCGAGCGAGGACAGCAGCAACAGCAGCTGTATTTTTTGGATGTACACCTGGCTGAGAGATACATTACTGCAACCTCGCCTCCCTCCTTCAATGCGCCTCATTACACGGTGAACAATTGGGCTGGGAAAGCCTGGTTCATTTGACAGCACTCGTTTACACAAAAGACGTCAGGGAAGCCTTGGACCGCGCGCCCAACCCAGTCCGGCCACGGTACACTGGACAACGCCATGTAACACTGTCGAAGCCCACAAGCCAAGCCCCGTCGGGCCGTTCCGTGATTCTACACCTGATGGGCCTCGACCTCGGCCGAGCTCGCTGCTCTGTTTGCAGCCCTGACCTCTCGCGCATGGGTGGCGCGGGCCTGCTTTGCTTGCTTGAGTTCGGCCTCGGTGCGAGGCATGTTGTTGCCAGCCGTGTTTCTTGTTTCGTTTGTTCGCTTGTGCTGAAGGCCTTCTGCAAAGAGGCTGGATGAAGCGCGGCGATGGTTGTGTGGTGTGCTAATGGTGGCTGCATATTCACCACGGCAGCAGCACAGCAGCCCAGGGGTGTTTCTTATCGATAACCAAGGTGGTTTTGCTGCCAAACACACCTCGGTAATCTTATCAGGCCGCATCAGCCATGCAATCAAGCCACAATCAACCGAAACCTCAAGCAATAGAGGGACAGATGGTATAGGGGCCATTTGGAGCATGGTGGTGCTTAGGTTGCGATCTGCGTGTATGGAAAATGCAGATAGCCTTCTGCTTCGGAGAGGAGAGGATGATGCGATGGCCGTATGGCTGAAAGCTGGCTGGCGTGGTGACGAAGGATGGAAGGGATCGCGACGCATAGTATCTGGGAAGAAGGAATCTCAGCGCATTAAAGTGACATGCCGGCTTTCCATACGAGCTCGCGTGGCTCTCCGTTTTGCGCACTTGACGAACTTATGCTAAATCAAGGGCAGAAATACGTACGACATTGTCCATCGGACTGGGTCTCAGCTTTTAGATCAAGGGGGCAATACCGGGGGATTTACGTCAAAGTATAAGATACAAGGAGTTGAAATTATTGACAGAGCTTTTAGCGCATGCAAAGGTACAAAGTCGGTTCTCAAGCCCGCAAAGCGGTGGTGGCTACTCTCGCGCCTTTGTAATCGACTACGAAGGCCGGAGTCGGGACCTGACTTGGGAGAAGGCTGTTCAGGGGGCCTGTGGCAAGGGCTGCTAGAGCAGCGGCCGGGACGTCATCGATGTCGGTCAGGTGGATGAGGACTGGGAGCTCGTGGCGCTGAGATGTGATGCTTACTGCTGCCGGTTGCTAAGGGGTCTTGCCCTTTTGTTCCTCCGACTGACTGCGTGACCCGCCAAGGAAATCTAGCGGGGTCCGGTGGTTGCAATGTGGGGGCGGAGGCTCAGGGCCGGCAAGATTGTCTAAGCAGGCAGGAACCCTCAAACTTGCTCGCCCTCAATCTCGCCCCACCTAAACAATCTCGGCCGCCCTCAACTGACCCCACCGAGAATCTTGCCACCTGTCAGGCAAGATTCAGGGCGGGGCAAGACCGAGGGCGGGCAAGACTGGCCAGGTGGGGTAAGATGGAGGGGCAATGATTGTCTGGATGAGGGCGGGCGGGAATCTGGGTCCTGGGCCGTGGACACGGTGACACGGTCGTGCACGTGCAGCGCAATCAATCAAGGCACGCACAACGATGTTGATCGAGTGGTGGCTGTCAATTGGTGGTGCGTCAATGCAACTGAGCCCTTCCGCCGTCGCGCTCGCGTAAGGGTTCTCTGCGAACTCGAGTACTAGACGATCCCAACCGGCATTGAGGGCCTTGATCACCCATGGCTGCCGCCAAGCGATTGTCAAGAGACATCGCGCGCGATGCGGCATGGACTGGCTTCATGTGGAGGGGCCCGGGGTGCGTCAGGGCTTTCTCATCCAGAGCAACACCAGCAGCAAAGAAAGAAACTTGAATGATGGATTGCGTGGGAGAGATCGCATAGCGATGCACATCTCGGCGATTGGTGGAGGGCCGTGTGGCCTTTGGTGTTCTCTCCACGGTCAATAAAAAATGCGTGGTGGAGCGACCAGGGAGTCGGACCTGTCAGAACTTCCATTTCTTGCTGGTAGAAGACGGTCGAATTCCGGGCGGGTGCAGCTGCTTTACGCCTGTCCCGTGGTGTAGGGATCTGGTCGAGATGTGCAGACAGGACAGGAATTGAGGGCTGGCCGGGTGGGCACCGATCTAGGTGGGGCAGGATCTGGGCGGGCAAGATTGTTCCAGGTGCCAAGATCCTGGGTGGGGCAAGATTGAGGGCGGGTAAGATTGTCGACTCAGGCAAGAGTCTGGGTGCACGGGGAACCCCGCCCATTCCTGCCAGACTCGCAGCTTCACCGTTGCGTATTATGTCAGCTGGGTTTGTGGAGAGGGACGTACCTTTATCCCCGCTCCCTTTGTCAAAAGCCGCCCGAAAACAAACAAACAAACACACTCTATCTTGACGCCGTCATCGGGCGCGACGACACAGCCATTCCGGGCCGCCATCTCAATTCACCAATGGCCGCGCGAGTGACGTGCCAAAGCGTCGCCAACGTCCTACGGCGCCGACATGTCGCATGCCCATGGCGGAGCCGTTCTTTTCCTTTGAACCTCTACAGAACCTTCAAATCAATTGACCGGTGCTCTCGACCAACCCATCACTGGTGATGGGCCGCCCTCGTCCGGAGAGACGTCGATAGAGGCAGGCGAAGGAGGAAGCAGCCCTGCGCGCGAAGCAGGAATGTGACAAAGACACTAGGGGCCTGGGGTTTAGACGGTTGGTAAGTGTGGTCTGGCGTCGCTCAGCCCGATCGCCGAGCGCATCAAGCACATCATGATGTCCAAGATGACGGAGAAGATGTGCATCGGCATGGCGGAGCTCGCGGCTCGCCGTTGGGGCCGTAGCCCAGCGTCGCAAGGGAGGCACCCGTTCGAGCCCTATCTCGCACAGGCGCCTACCATGCCAATGTCGTCGGCCCACGCCAACCACTCCGGCCCTCCCTCTAACAGCTTGCCAACTGACCGCAATGACAACCGTGTAGGGCAAGGTGGCTGGTGTGGTTCTATGCGTTGCATGCGGAATGGCCGTGGGGAAGGTCGCCGTGATGCCGATACAGACAGGGAGATGAGGAGCGATTGCTCCTGCGCAGGTCCAGCCTACAACCTACAACCGGCAATCTGCAAACTTGGCCGACAGTTATTCGCCACTTCGCCTTTTCAGTGCTCAGTTCTACCATTGTTGATGCTGTTGTCGTGGCCAAGGAAGACGCTACGGTTGTCGGTTCAGGTACATGGCGGCTGTGTGCGTTGTGTATGCCATGCCATCTTTGGAGAAGCAGGATGACCTTTTTGTTGTATTGACGGCCAGGATCATCTAAGGACTCCCGCCTCTTTCAGCCCCTAACCCTCAACTACTGTAACCAGGCCGTTAATGCCTTTACGAAACCTTTCTTACCTGGTGCTTTAGGAACGAGCTATCTTTTTTTGCTAGCAGCAGGTCATGGACTGCGGGCATGATGAGCTTGGTACGACGCTCCCTGCATCCGTTGTCCGCTTTCCGTGTGAGACTTACAACACCCCCGGCGATCTTTCCGTCCCCCTGTCCAGGACTTCAGCATCATGACCCAGTTCCTACTGCGTGATTACAGGATGGTAAGTGATGCCGTAGTCCTCCTAAGGGTGCTCCAAGCGAGAGTGACTGCCGGGTGTGGGCGAGGATAGAACAGGGGCGTCAGTGTTGTATGTGGCTTTGGTGTTAGGCTACGACAAGGTGGGAGTGCTATGCTTGTGACGACGGCCTAGTTGGGTGAAATGGGGCGTGAGGCAAAGCCTTGGTTGTGGTAGCTTCACAACCATGTGACAGTCCCTACAGATCGGACAAGCTAATTGCAGTGTGGGTGGGAGTTTCTCATACGGCGATGCCAGGAGAGGGAGCCATGGTCTATAGATCGAAATAGGTTCCAAGAGTTGCCCTATGCCATTGCCGATTTTCTTCTTCTGTTGTAACTATGTTACGACAAGGCTTAGAAGTCAGGAGGAAGAGCTTTCCTCATGAATAGGGTTACATTCTGTGGTTACAGCTGATACACGCAGAGAGAGAGAAAGATTACAGAGACGTAGATGCTGCAAGCTCATCAGAGACACGATGACTGTGCAGAAAAAGCAGGCAGACGGTGGGTGAGGCTGGAGTTGAGGTTGATGCGTTGGGTTCCGCGGCTCAATGGCCATGTGGTGGTGGATCCATGCATGGATCCGTAACATGTTGGTGTTTCACCCTGTAGATAAATGCGACAGAAGTAGCTGGGGTTTCAGAGAGTGCAGAGCAGCTAGAAAATATATGACAATGAGTTGTTTGATAAAGTCAGTTGAATGGGTGTTCACCTGGCCCGAATGACGGGCATGAAGCAAGAGAAAGAGTTGTCATTATAGTCTTGGACAACGAACCCGGGCGTCAAATGGATCCGAACGTGATGAACCTGTATCTTATGTCGTCCCTCCACTGTACGTCGCCCCCTCGCTCGATTCACCCAGATCATGTCGTGTAAACAGCTCTACCCGCACTGTAAAATACTAAACGAAGACATGCCGTCGTCCTTCTCTTTCACTTTGCATCACGATACTGTGTCATCGTCACCGTCGTCGTCGTCGCCGTCCTTGTCGATCTGGATATGTTCTACATCGTCGCCGGTTAGAACTTGTTCTACACGCATTGGTTTATCCCAGTCTGCCTGTGACCCTGTGACCCAAAGGGTCTTTCCCAGACTGCAAGGGAACTTAAATGACGCTTTAAGCCTGACTAGCGAACAGACAAACCTATTCTAGACGCCTCCAGAGTGCCTCCTTGAGACAAGTCCATCTGATACCAGTTCATTTAAGCTGCTAAGTTTGCCTAGTCCGTAGAGAAAGGGGGCCGGAGCCGGGGTGGCGTAGGAAGAGAACAAATGGCGTGGTTTTCTTCTTCCTCTTCTTCCTCTTCTTCCTCTTCTCCGCCTCCTGAGTAGACGAAAGATACATATGGCACTTGTAACAGGTCGAGTCCCGGTCTTATGGTTATGTAGATGGTCGTCATTGTTCCATCCCCCTCTCTGTGCTTCTTTTCTCGGCTTGTCGGTAGTACCCTACGTCTCGTCTCTTCTCGTCAGAGAGCGTTTCATGAACCACCTCTTTTGCCTCCTCACACCCCACAGCATCCACTTCCCACCTCTCGCCTCCTATCTACTGCCTGCTTGTGCATCCTCTGTAGAGTCTGTCGCCTGTTTTCAGGTGTTCAAGTCTTGTTATGTGGATTCATGGGCCAGCATCTTGTAGAGCCTTAGTGCCTACCGGACGGTGTCTTAACGTACGTTGTATAGATTCTTCCTAATTTCCAGCCTTGATCATTCCTACATATGCGTTTTCTAGTGACACGTTAGTTCTGGATACAACATCCTCTATTAGGGATTGTGTGTAATACATTGGTACCAGCTGAAAGTGCCAGGCCTAAAGGACATAGCCCAGCCAGCAGCAACTGTTCGTTTTCTCATTTTCGTCATTATCACCAATGTGGTTGTGTTGCCTCCGCGGTCTGGGGCTCCGGCGCGGCCGCGGTGCTCTTGAGTCCGTCGTGCCTGAACGCCGCATGCGAGAACCCTTACCAGAGGTTGATTGGGCAGTCCGATATGAATGAGATATCGCTCGCACCCGGTTAGTCTTCGCCCTAGAATCCTTACATGATGGAGCTGTCTCGAGAATTTGCCTGCCATGGCCGAGACTTCATCCTTACTCGAAGCATCACAGTATCTTATTGGAGCGAACGGTTTCTATCTATGCCTCTTGATTGAGGGTCCACTGCTAAACTCCTAAAGCCACATTCGTGAGAGTGCCTGACGCCTCTTGGATCCCATCACGAGGACATGAAGAGTCTTTTATTGGTCATTAGATTAAGACTACACAGCCGAAACAGCGGTCGAGACCCTATTTCAAGGCCGAAGTCCTTACACAAGGATCGGAGCAAACCACACAAGGCAAGCATACACTCACAGCCGCGCGACGGAACTTCAAAAGCGTTTACACGCAATCGGACCGCGGTCCACCACACGACCAAAAGGTCGCCATCATGCACGATTCTCTGCATTGCATGGGACATGCAGAAAAGCAGATAGATGTTGGCCCACAAGAGAGTTCAAGACCCTCTACTGTTCCCGTACAGTCTTGTAGTGTGCGGGGGGAAAGTCCAGATGGCCAGGGCCAGGCCGGCCCCTCGGCCGAATGACGATGGTGGCGGGTGAGGGAGAGTTGTACGGGGAGCGGTTGTGGGGATTCCCAGGTCTGGTTGGCGTCATCGCGGATGGAGTATCGATTTCCTTCAGAAAGTCGCGGCCCGAGTCTTGTTATGTGCATGGCGTCGTTGGTGGTTTGCAGGCATACGTGTCCATGACGGATGATGGTGACGGCGGTTCCCTTGCCTAAGCGCCTGCTGCAAACCCGCTGAACACTTACCCATGTGGCTAACGGCAGACTGCGAAGACAAGGACCGAGATGGAGATGGGGATTGACACGCGAAAGATGGCGATTCAAGGTGGAGGCAGTGGTGGTTGTGACATGATGGATGACATAAACATAAGCCACATAAGCCACACGGCGTGGTCCCATCCCATTTGGCCTCGCAGCACGTGACCCTGGCGCCGGCGGATCCTGTGGCGAAGTATGTTGACGGTGCACAGTTTAGTCAGCATGGAGACCCACGTCTGCCTGTCGGGTTGGTGCACCTGGTCCTGCCCATCTCCCCCTCCACCTCGACATGATGCGTTATCACTGTGCTCGATGATGGTTCCGTCGCCGCGTGTCCCCCGCACTCCTGCCATTCTTCTCTCAGATCATCACCATGGCTCGGTGCACCCGCTGCATCCCCGCTTCTCTTTACGCTGATAGCTGTGTCTGTTGACGCGGTCACTCGCCAACGATGGCCACGTCGCCGTCGGAGAGATGGAGGTCTCGCACCCCGCAGCGATGAGCGTGGTTAAGCTCTTCCTCGGCGATGGCACAACGACGGTCATCATCGTGGGTAAGACATGCTATGCCACCCACCATCTACGGAGCGCAGCTGACCGGTGCAGCCGGCGAGATGCTGACGCAGTCCCTACCTCAGCTCGAACGCCAACATCCACCCTGTTCAGATCAAGGGTGCGTTCCGCCGGGCGCTCAAAGACGCCCTCGAGGGCGGTCGATGACATCTCCCTCCCAATCGATGTCAACGACGATGTCCCCGGTCAAACGCGTGGGAAGGTCACACGAGGCGCCGTTTTGCCATGCCCCGAAGATTGGAGGCCCTGTGTGCTGGATGAATGGTTTGGATGAATGATGGGGAAGTGTCGACAAAATACAGACGCTGGATTTGCACACTGGATGGGTGGGATTGTGCTCTCGGCATCGGTGCACCTCTACATCAGGCATGTCAAGTCAAACGTCAATGAAAAGGCCGTCACTTTCACCGTCGACCCAGTGCGTGATTACGTAGTGCAGGGCGGCGCCTCGTTGCCGTCGAACTACAACAAACCACAGGAAGTCTCGGAATACACTGTTCATTCCCACCACAAACAGCATCGCAGTTTAGACACAAGTCAGCGTCTTTCTCTCGTGCTCCCTACGATGTACACCGGTTACTCTCTATCTCTCCTCTCCTCTTAGTGACGGACAGGCCGTCCGATCATGTAGCTCTACCGCCAGCATGCTCTCGGGATACACCGAAACTCGCGCATCGAACTTGTTGCCTCTAAATCGGCTTTCGGTTCCGAGTCCTGCGGCAACAGTGTCCGAAACCCCCCGTCGCGCGAGCACCAGGTCTATTGACTCTATCCACGCCAGCGACTTGGACATTGATCCCTTCCGCAACGAGTCCACCTCGGACAGGGATCTTGGTCGTTTGAACCATTCCGACGACGGCGACTCGTGCGACGACGGTTCCGGTTCCTTTGATTACAAGTCAAACGGAAACGACCAGGACGAATCTGTCCAGTCCCAAGCGCAAAGCCACACGCCACTCTGTCTGCCGACCGCCGCTGTCAGTCTAAGGAGACCCAGCAACTGCCTGCCGGATCTGAGCCTCGGTTTCACCTGTAGCACTACGCTACGAACGGCTTTCACAGCAAGGAAACGATGTCGGACGCAGGGTCGATATGGAACATGAACCAGCTAGCCTTTTCAAGGCGGACCGACATGGCAAGCCCAAATGGATGCACGCAGCCTTGCATGAGGTTGTGGGCTTTCCGTTGGCCCGCGCCATAGCCCCGGCCGAGACTGCCGACATGGTCTCAGTCGAGTACTATGCGCGGTCTAAACTCCGACAAGCCGTTTTGTACAGCGACCTGGTCTTTGGTAACACTTTGCTTTGGCGACCATCACTTTGTGTGATAGATCCATGGGTTCTGCGCGCAGTCACAGTGTGCAACACATGTCTTGATGAGCCAAGTAGCCCCGTGTACCAAGTTTAAGCAATCCCTTACGTACATTAGCAACCATCCGCCTGTCCGATACCTTGATCTCTGTCTTGACACGGCGCCAAGTCAGTTTCCATCTCAGTAGCAACGAAAGCCCCAATACATGAGCTGGGTATAGAACGCGGTTGAATCTGATTCCTCATCAGCACGACTTCCGGGATTTCCAAAAGCAGTGTTGAGACCATGTTTTACAACGTCAGGAAAAGAGACGGCGCCCAATGCTATGAAAAGGCATCCCGTGACTACTATTATCCACCCTTGAGACGAGATTTGAGCAATGGGTTCCTAGCATTGCTGTGTATACGAACTGCAGAGGAATGAGATTCGCTGTCCTGATCGGTATCCTCTCCGCCGCATTGCTAGCACCACGCAGTTCATTACGAAAGCGCACCCTTAAAGTCTTGCCCGGCTACCTTTGGGCTGTCTGTGGGCTAGAAGCTTGAGCGGGCACTAGTCAGACT
Organism: Colletotrichum liriopes; assembly: GCA_022179045.1. Classification (NCBI taxonomy): domain Eukaryota; kingdom Fungi; phylum Ascomycota; class Sordariomycetes; order Glomerellales; family Glomerellaceae; genus Colletotrichum; species Colletotrichum liriopes. The sequence goes on from BPPX01000053.1 coordinate 92,441, forward strand.
GTTGTTTGTGTATATGCTTTTACGGAAACGAGATGCATGACGCTGTTTAACTAAACGGCCAAGCGGACGCAGCTTCTGGAGAGATTTGGTGGCACAGGGGTAAGAAAAAGGTACAACGACGTCAAGAGACGGGGGGTGACCACTAATGGCGCCTCTCTGCAAATGACAGCAGGAGTCGCGGTCTTGGGAACGACTTGATTATGTCTCATAACGGTGCCTTGAGTTCAAAGGAATGGAACAACAAGGCGTCCCGGCTAAAAGCCAACAGGGACATTTCGAAGATCGCATTCAACGAATAAATCATTAAACACATATTAAGCACGCTAGATACTGGCCTAGCCGAAGATCTCACCCCATGCCACTTCCGACGTACAACAACGTACAGGTCAACGAGGCAAAGAGCGCGTGGGGCCCAAACCTAAGATACTCTCGGCTCCGTTGAACGACGCGAACGTTGTCTCTACCACGCAGGTGGTCGGGGCCAAGAATACCATCCCCGTCGCGTCCCAGGGCCAAGGCGTCTCCCGACAGCATTGCCGACGACACCATTAGAAGCAAGGTTGGCTCCATCGTGACTAACAACGCACGAACCGCTTGAGAGAATCGTCGGAGCTGGCGACCCAGCAAATACAGGCTCTCGCGTAGCCATTAACGCATCGTCCGAAAGCAGGGCAATTTGTACTCTGTCGCCCTTGCTTTTTGACCAAATACAAGAAAACATTCCGGTCAGAGCCAGAGGCTGGCAGTGGCCGCGGCGGATGTTGTTTCAGTTGGAGCCAACTTCAAGACAGTCAACTCCCCCTCGTTTGGTGGCTGCTGTTGGGATGGAAACGGTAGGGAGTGTGCTACAGGTATGCTCACCGTTAGGCACTGCCTTGACACATTGAATGGCTTTTGAGGCTCCCTTATGCTAGGAGAAGGGGTAGGGCTAGGGAATTGCCTTCCTATATCCGATAAGGAGGAGTGTAATGAGTTGTTTGAGCTGAAATGAGAAGAGAGGGTTTCCTGCACTTGAGATGCGTAAAATGGCCATGAAGTGGAGAGAGTTGAGGGAAGTCCTTAAGAGGTAGGTGGGTTGAGGAGAGAAGCCTTGGGATGCAAACACTGAGTGCAGTTCGCGACGGAGGACAGACAACTGGGCATGACGGGGCTGGGGAATCTCACCGCTCTGAGGAGAACTGTTGTATTCCCAAAGCACAAAGAGAAGGAGGACAAAGTTGGTGGAGAGAAATGAAGAGAAAGAAAAGCGAGCAGGAAACCGGCAGCCAGCACATTCGCCTAGGTTACAAAGCTGGATCCTGTTGATTTGCGCGTCATCTCAAGTTTTAGCCACGCCAACTCCAACTTTGGCTTGCGCAATAGAGACGGACATACAACCAATGGTTGCAGCAAACTCGTCTGTGTCTTACGGAATAGTGTGCATACATCTGACGCAACTGAAGTCACTGGCCCGTCCCAGGCCGCTTCCAGCTCCAATATGTACATGCTTGCTTGGGCCGACTGTCAGGCATTGGTATTGCATACCTTGATGAGAAATACTGAGCAAGATACGTGTCAAACAGGGGGTAAATATGGAGTTGACTCCTTATATACAAACTTCAGAAGTTGGACTTAAAAGTAAACAAGGCAATACAGAAGAACTAGATCAACATGCGGGAGATCCCAACTTGAAGGGCTTTCTAACCATACACTCCGATATGTTTTAGCCTTAACCGGAGAACCAAATAATCGCAAGATACAGGACCAGATGTTCAGGACATTTGATATAAAATTCAACCACTGATGAACTTGGCTTGGTCCCCTCCTTACTGCTTGATTACCATGCTATGGACGTCTTCATCCAGCGCATTACGCACCCCAAACTGCATACATGGCCATGTTCGCAGGTTTATGATGCTCTACTGCGATAAAGATGCCCTACCAAGTCATAGATGTACAGCTTTCGGGCTTGCCAAGGACCCGAATGACGATATTCAAAATTAAACATTCCGTTTCGCACATAATCGGTATCCACCGCCGTCCTCCAGCTCCTTTATGACTTGGCCGGGCTTTTTCAACAATGCCTCTAATCCTCGTTTGCTACTTTGGCGCTCCTTGGGTTTCACGGCCTGCCGTGTCTCCATGGCCGTAATTCCTGACTCAAGTGTCGCCAACCTGCTTCGCATGAGTTCTACTTTGACATCATCTGGTAGTCTATCTTGGCGATCTCAATCGCTAGAACTGCGTTAGAGGCGGCAGCGACTCGGAGACTGATAGTGATACTCCTAAGGTCGTCCATAACTCGCTTCATCGCGCCTCGCTTCTGCTTGTCCTTGATGATCGTGGCACCCTTCTTGGACTGAGACGGTTGCGTATCGGGATTCTCAACATCATTACGTAGTACGCTTGCTACCCATCACGAAGCAGATTGCTTGACCCCTTTCCTCCCACTCTTTTGCTTTGAGCTGCTCCGCGACCTCGGCCTTGTGGAACGCCTCCGCCGCCGCGGCCCACGCACCATACGCGCCGTGGTGGTCCTCGACCAACTCAGCTCGCGTCTTGTGCGTCTTATTGCGCTGTTTCTTGGCCACCCGACGGCCCAGGTCGAGCTCGTCGAACCTGTGTTCGCGGCCCTCGGCGGCGCGCATGGACGCGTTGGCGAGGTTGAACGCATGCTGGGCATCCCGGAGTCCGTCCTTGTCGGCCTTTACGCGATCCTCGGCCTCGACGGACGCTTTTTCGGCGGCCTGGAGACGACGGTATTCCCTCGAGGTGTCCTTCCTGGCCACGAGCAAAACTTTATATGAGTCCGGGATGCGGTGGTATCGGACCTTCAAACTGGACAGTTCGGCTTGTATGGCTGCGAGCCTTTCGTTGACGGCGATTCCGGAGGCGAGGGCTGCACGGCTGTTGTTGACCGTGCCTTGTGCGAGATTGACGTCGGCCATGCGTCGGCCAAGGTTGGTCAAGTCGTCGGTTTCGGCCGTCTTCTATCTCGTGCTGGTGCTCGCCGCCGCATCCACCGTCGCCTCTGCTTCCCTCTTTATCTCCGTTTCCGCCTCTTGTTCATGGCTTGTATCAACCGCGTCGGTGTACCACTTGCGCACGTGCGTGAGCTGCGACTAGAGCCACGCGGAGACGCTTACTTGGTGCTGAACGCGTCCTCGCCCGCAGCGACGAGCTTCCAGTCCTCATCTCCAATGAGACGGTTGATCTGTTCAAGGGCTTCGGCGGTGAAGTGGACCAGGAAGCTCTTCCCCTCGGGCCCCCTGCCGATGAGCGCCTTGTGGAAGCGACGGAGCATGTGACATCGCTGGGCGCGATCAACGCGGCCTCTGCTCCGGCTTCTCGAGGCACTGCCCATTTTTTTTATGGCTCTCTCGTCAGCATACCTTTCTCTTTGGCTTGTACTGGTGGTGCAAGAGACGGAGAAGGAGGTCAGAAGGTTGCTGGCATAAAAGTGAAGAAAGCAAGGTTGCCAGGTGTATTGTTTCTTAACGGACTCTGGATTGAGATGTTAAGAACAAAAGACTAGGAAAAAGAGGACGACTGGTTGCTAGTGAAATGTTTAGTTGCCAGACGATGAGGCATGAAAAATTCGATGTGTGATGATGTATGTTCGTGATACTGGTTGGCTCGCTCTGCGTTACCCATACCCAGTAGCAAAGTAACAAACGACAACCGTTCCTGACTCGTATGCCATCATTTCCATCTTCCACCCTCATCCGTTCGTCCCGTTGCTCAGACCTTCCATGACCATCTCGTCATGGCTTGACCAAGCACGGCCTGGCCGTCAACCATGCCGCCACAGCCTTCATGGCATCCGCTGACGTTCATGCTCGTCCTGTTGCTCGTAGACCACGTTTTTTCCGTACTTGCTTATAGACACCTTGACCGACCGCCCCACAGGGTGAATCTGGACTGCCTCCCCGATACCAGGCGTCTGAGGGATCGTTGCTCAAGACCGTAGAATCCCCCTCCAATTCAGCCGTCCACCTTCCCTCACAGCAGCACTCTGACGCAGCTATATCCAAGATGGACGCGGGCGCCGCGGGTCTGTTGTCCTTCTCCGAGACCTTCAGGTCCGCCGACACCCTCAACCTGATGCACTTCACCGTCGAACATCGCAAATGGTTCGCGCAGACTGCCCGCACGGCCGACGCCGGCCTCCAGCAGCAGGACCACACTTCGCTGGATTCGTTGCGTCCCAGCGAACTGCTCCCCGACGAGTTCCAGTACGTGTTGGAGCATCGTTCGCAGCCCGTCCCAGATACCATTGTCAGCCCGGATGACCAGGAAATCCGCAGCGTCTCAACCACGACGACGGACATGGTACTTCATATGGGCAACGGCCAGCTGGTGTACCACCAGCGGAGAGAGACTTCAGGCGTGGGAGGAACTAAATGTTGCGCAGTTTTCTTTGGGGTCGTTATTGAACCATGGCCAGGGATAAGGGTTGCGCAAGCCCAAGATGGTGGAGTGCCAGCAAGTAGATTAAATCTCAAGATTGTCAGAACGTAGCGATTTGTGTGGCTCATTGTTGCCGCTTCGACCTAGCTTGCAGCTTCGTAACTCTTCTTCTTCACACGTACCAATCAACAACCCGACCTGTTGCTTTCGTCCTTTCGAGCTCTATCGGGCCACATCAGAAGATGAAACCCCTGGAGCCCAGGAAACGCCCGCCAAACCACGCTGCTTACGGTCCCTCTCCCCTGAGTTACGAGAGCGAGCGGGGGCGTTACGCGATTGGATGGGATCCGAGTGCCGCTTATCGCTGCTAAACAGAGGTCGGGCCAAGGCGATGGCGAAGGAGGTAAGCAGTCGCCGTCCCAGCGCGGAGACCGGTTGTCGAAGACTAGGCGTCGATGCCGGGGGAGAGAATGCAGGGGTTGGCGGAAATGAATGAGAAAGGGGCCTCTCTGTGTGCTCGCAAGGGACGCCAGCGACATGAGGGTAGCACCAAGACTGTCTGAGGGGCAGGCATCAGCAGGCGGTTGTGTTGGTGATGGGCGATGCGGCGGTGCCTTGGGAGTTCCGGGTTCATCTTGAGGTTAGGCCCAGCTTATCAGCTTGCATGCGTAATCTGGATACGGGCTGCTTCCATGGCAGCCGACTGCCGCCTGCAGATGATTTGGTTTCGTTGTTCCGTTCTTGCACCGAAGATGGATCGGTGGCAGGCACTCGCAGATCGCCGTTCCAACTGGATTTAAACCAGGCGTCCATGTTCTTGGGATGGCTGGTGGGTAGCAGCGGTATCAGCGGGGGAACACAAGAGGGACTGGGAGGGTATGAGGATCTGACGAAATAACAAACCACATGAAAAGACAAAAGGGCCTGAGGCCTAAAACAACCCACTATCACAGCCCGGCCTCCTTGATTGTTGGTTTCGTTGCAGAGCGGAGGTGTGGCTGGAAGCCCAAGTATCTGATGAAGGCTTGAGGGCGTTAGCCACACGAGGGCAATCGATATGGGTGTATCTCTGGCATTGGTTCTGGATGCCAAGGTCCTCGTAGAGCTTTTTAAGAGGGATTTCGGCAGACGACTCCACGAGCTGGTACCGGACGATGTGGGTCAGGATGGTGATGATCCCAAAGGGTGAGAAGACCAGGTGCATGTTGGCCGTGATCTCAACGTTGTGGAAGGTCTGAGATGCATGTGTCATTCGTAAGCGAGGTTCCATTCCGTGCCAACATGAGTCGACTCACCGTTGTCATTGCGCGGGCAGCGAAGTCGTGGACTACCATCTTGGCTTTCCCGTCGAGCGTGGTGCGGAAGAAAACGAGCTACTTAGTGTAAGAATGGGTAAACACAATGCCTTAAAGACATGGGAGAGAGACTGGGAGGAGTGGCGGCGGTGAAGTGCGACGATGTAGAAGAGCGGATGCCTAAAGGCCAGCACCCGTAAACACGGCCGCCTACGTCGGAGGATGAGAAAGAGAATGGTAATGAAAGAGAGAGAGACAGAGAGAGAGACAGAGAGAGAGAGACGAAGCCAAGCCACGTGTTGCTGACACAGTGCTCTCTGGTTGATTTGGGGTTAAGCGGTCAGGTGCAGCATCTCGGTCTCGATCTGGTGTATGCCGATCTCTAGCTGGAGGAGGGCCTGGATCTCACCACTCGTAGCATCCTGCACCCTCGACACACCGGCGGTCACGCCCCTCGTAGCATGACAGACCATACAAAGCCCCTGGCGTTGGTCGCTCACAAGGATCTACGCTTGTCGAAGCGGCATGGCCGAGTCCTCGTCGTCGACGTCGTCGTTTGGGCCATCTAGTATGTTGTGCTGCTGATGGCACCCTCGTGCTGGCAGATCACCTCCACATTCTTGGCAGTAGCCATGACATCGTGCTCGCCAAGGAACTGCTGCCGCCGTCTCTTGAGTCCCTCCACCATGTCAACACTTGCCTCCCTTCCCCCTCCCGCGGCCCCAGCAGCGCAACAGGGGCATCTTGCGGGGCCACTACAGTGACGACAACCGCAGCTACTGGACCTTGAGGGCAGCGGTGGCGCTGACTACGTCCTCGAGATACCGTAGCGGTGCCAGCAGCCCGCTCAGCTCGCCTAGCTCCTCCAGCAATATCGTCTCCCACTCAATGTTGGTTGACCGATGTGCTAGCTTGAGAATGTTGATGGTGTCCTGTAGAGGCGGCACGGACAGGGGCAGCGCAAACATTCCCGAGAGCGCGCGCTCGCCAACGCATACCCAGCTGACAACGGCGGCAAGCTCGGATGTGTGGGCGACGACAGGCGCCGCCCTTTGACGATACTAATGAGGGCGTCCGCAGAACAGCAGATCTTGGCAGTGGCTGCCGACGGAGCAGGAGACGGTAGGCCCAACGAAAGGGACCGCCCCCGAGAAGCCCGTGGGCCTTGAGCCGGGCCGTGCAGCCCGAGGCGATCATCCCGTAAAGTAGGGCTAGGAGGACCACGAGACGGCCGCGCCCCTTCTTCGCCTTGGGGGTGCGGGCCTTGGTAGAGGTTCTCCGTCCTGGACCAGTCCACGGAGCTGACGGAAGCACCTGCTCCGATGAACATGCTGTCCTCTGGACTCAATGTCTACGAGTACCTTCGGTTTATCGCGCCGGGGTTGATGTTCTTCCCTTGATGAGAGAGACGTCGGAGAGGTTCGGGAGAAGTTGTCGCCGTTGTGCAGAATGAAGAACCCGGGAGAGATATGATTTGGGGTTGCTTCTGGAATTTGACATGTCTCTGGGCTGGGGCAGCCCTGGAGGGCGGGATTGCGGCGTCGTTGTGCGCACCTCCCAGGTTTTGTTCCTGGAGGACGAGTTCGAGTCTACGTTTCGAGGCTTTGTCTTCTCGCTTCTTCTGTTGTCGATCGGCTTTGTTCATGTTGTTATTGTTACTGTTGTTGCCGGGGCTTATGACTTGTCAAAATTGTTGGCGTTAGGCGTCTGAAAGAACAGGCTTGAAACTGTGTTTATAATCTACCTGGATGACTGGAGTAGAGGGCGGCAGCAAACATTTGGGGCTTCATATACGACCGAATAGGATACTGGCCGAAGGGGGTGGGAGAATCCCGGACAGATCGGCCCTGTTGCTAAGGAAGCTCTCGGGGAGGGAGTCGCCGCTAGCGAGGAAAGAGTCCTAATAGGGGCGGCTCATTTCCAGGGCCAACTCGTTGCGGCCGTAGGCGTTGCGGCGGCGGCGCTTCTTCGGGCGGGCGGGATATCAGTGTTCTCCTCAGAGCCGGCGCATGTGGACTTGGACTTGGACTTGGACTGAGGCCTGGCGACAGTGGGCCGGGGGATGTTCGTGAGGTCTGACTACACATTCTTGAGTTAGCTTTAGCTATCTTGTTAAATGTAGATGTGGGTATCGATAGAGTCGGAGGCACGGCGCTGTTGCACACCAAAACCTGAGATGCCTGTGATGCTGCCGCCGACATGTGGCGAGAATCGGCAGCGGTATGGGATGCAGTACCAAGTGACCGATGGTCAAAGTATAGCGGTAGTCGGAGTTGGGAATGTGAGGTCTCGAGTAGCAGACTGGCTGGCAGCTATAGCGAGGTGAAGACGAACGACTCGAGGAAAGCTGGCAAATGATTGCGTCCGTCGTGATCATCGGCTTTGTGTACGTAATGGAACGAGTGTGGTCTGCTCGGAGGCCCAGGCTATCCGTCACCTTTGGGAAGAGGAGCAGCCGGAAAAACGGGACGGCAAGCGATGTGTGGGTGTGGCTGCGGCAGTTTGTGGCGGCCGAGGACTCGGGGCCGCTGCTGCTTGGGTGTGGCGTCGTGGCGTCCGTGTGGCGTCGTCCCGCGGCCCACTTCTTTGACCGGACTTGGGCCAGGCGGCCAGTGCGCTGTCCGGGCTACGTCTCCGCTATGGGGGCTTTGCACCAATCATCCTTTCCAACCTCGCACAGTTGGGGTATTCAATTGGTCAATGCCCCAGAGTTTTGCCCGCCCAGAACGGAATCCGCTGCAGGCCCTGCTATGACGGCCACCTTCTCCAGTTTCCAGGGCGCGGGTTTCAACTGTCTATCCCTTGCCAAAGGCTGCCACGGTCGTCGAAGAATAGATGCCGATACAAATGTGGTCGCTCGCTCGCTCATGGCGGTTCTGTGTTTCTGTCGGCTGGTATCTTTCCTCTGCCGTACTGCGGAAACCCATGGCTGCCATTCCTTCCCTTCCCTTCCCCGCCCTTTCGCCGGTGTCTCGAGGGCGCCGACGGCTTTGACTCTGGATGATTCCTGTATGTGACACAAATGCAGGCGCCGGCAGCCCGGGGTTCTGAACTGATGGCAATTATTCGCCAGCAGTTCCGCTTTCTGTCTAAGCCGAGTTTGCCGGCAGGCCGGTACGTACCGTCACTTGTAGAAGCTTCCGGGTAAAAGCGTCCGGGCCGACCGACCAAGGTGCGATTTGCACGGTCAGAAATCAAGCTTAATACGACGGTGACCTGCCTGCATCCATGCCCGGCCATATTCTTACCCGGCCAGGGTCTTGCCCGCCCCACCTCTCCTGTGCACCTTGGCAGAATCAGCGTTTGCCTCGATGATCCTGACAACCTGCCGATTTCTCGGCTCTCCATACCCTCCTTCTCGAGACCAGTTACATCTCACGCTTCTCGTACGACTACACCACCGAGGTCGCCTCATTTACCATGGGCGAGACTGCCATCCATCATCCCCCAACAAACCCAACCTGGCATGACGGCTCTCCTGCTTCGAGCCAGAGACCAAGCCTGCCGCCAATGATGGACGATGACGACGCCTTCCCGCTCCCCGATGTCGCAAATCGCCTCCGGCGCATCATCAACGGTGCAACCCTAAGCCTTGAGATTCTTGATGCCTGGGTCAAGCAGCCAGGCTTCTCCGTCTTTGAACACCGCGCACGTCGCCTCATGCCCCCAATCACCAGAGAAGTCGACTATTCGCAGAGCAGCATTTCTATTAAAGAAAACGGCCTGTGAGTGGATGCGTCTTGAAAATGGCTCGCGGGTCTGCGTCGTCATCCTTCTTAAAATCCAGTACCAAGCAGCCAAACGCGTCCGTCAGTATGCTTGTGGCCGATGGCGACAGCACAAGCGACGAGCCCTACTGGGCACTGATTCCCGAACCTTTCGACATTGAGGGTGCCAATGCTTAGCCGAAGGGCGCCGTTGAGCTCCTTGTCTCCGATTCCCTCGGCTATGTTGCTGGTCTCCGACGTGCTGACCCGTCCATACAAACGGGATCCCTCGAACGACGAAAACGAGGCCGCGCCAGCAAGGTCAAGACTCACCCACATCCTAGAATTTTTCTTTACATTTGGGGACTTGCTATGCACTAAAGAGCTTGCATCAGCTTCCGAGACCTTCGTGACGTTCTCCATCTAGGCAAATCGGCAAACTGGAGGCAAAGTCCAGGGCCAGAGATCAAACACAAGCCAAAACCGAAGTACGCGGCCAATAATGGATGGTGCACCTGGGGACGGGGGAAAGGGTTTCAGCGCCTATCCAGAGTCCTTTCTCTGTTTTGGCGATACACGGTCGCCCAACGCGATGATGAAAAAAAATTCTGTTTCCTCCCCAAGGTTGTAGAAAACTCCTCCATTTTAGACACTTCTATGGGGCTTGCAAAGGGCTCAAGGGAGTACATCTCGACCTTGCTTCTGTTTGGTTTCTTCTTTCGTTCTGTACATTAGACGAGACGATGATGGTTTACGAACGCAAGAGAGCCTGGAGTCCATCTCACAACACTCGTCATACGAGGCAAACAGGTCGCCTGTTTCCTTCGACTATGCCGCACCGGGATTCTGGCTTCCACGGTTCTATTCCGAACCCCATGACGCTGGTGTTTGCAAAAAAGAGAACAGGGGCCTCGCAATAGGCTGCTTGTCCCATCTCCGTTTGTCATGACACAGAACTAGAAAGCTTGGCTGCTAGAGAAAGCTGCCACCGGGAAGAGATCGAAGTACAACATACCTGTGAAACCAAAGCCAAAACATACATGAGAGGGACGTCTTGGACCATCTTGCAGGCATGATGCCCCCCCGATGGCGTATGAGGCCGTGAAGCACCATGCAGAGTCACGCGCACTTCAAGCTGTAGGGTAGAGGCCTACAACTCCATCGAACCAGCCGGCTCAAGGATCCGCCGCACCACATCAACGACTCTTCACCCGGCTTTGGATCCACATAATCGATATCACCAACAGAAGTTGGAGGTAGAGGCTGTCGTGGAAGCAAGAGTCGCCCCCTGAAAGATCCCGGCGCGAAGAGAAACAAACAGCGTGTAACTCTAGGCGGCCTTGCCGGCAGCCTTTTCTAGACGCCAAAAGCGAGGCAAGGCGGTCCGGCCGGCGTGTATCAAACCAGGAGTTTCGTTTTTCTGGTGCAAGTGATTCGGGATTTACGAAACTGGAGTGTATAGGCCGAAGGTTGGGGGCGAAGAAGGAGGGATCGGCATCGTCCTGAGCGATGAAGGAGACGCGTGCTGAGACATGATTCTTGAAGCACGGCTTCTGGTCAGCATACCACTTTCCAAGCAGCTGTCTGGCGCTATAAGGAGCCATTTGATTGCTTGTGGTGGTGAACAGTCTGGCCAGTCATACCTATACTCGAATGTGGACAAATTAGGTTCGTTCCCTCATATGGTGATCTTTGCCTTGGATCCCAACATGTCCATGTGCTCCTGCTGCCGCTGCCGCTCCTCGTCCTCTTTGAAGCTCGTCCACCTGTGCTAGCTCTTGTTTCCGGAAAACACCAAGGCAGTAAGACAAAGCTCTGGCCCCTTCGTGTTCCCACCAATATGTTCGTGAATCCGTGCACCCCGCGTCGACGGGCCAGTCGACCACGGCGCTATCAGTATTATCGTCAAACATCTGGGTGAGGGTGCGTTGTCTGCAGCTGATGGTTCCCGGTCTCGCAACGGCGATGCCAAGGGAAGTTCGTTGAGGGCCGGGAGATAGAGGCAGTGGAATGCCATAAACGGCTTCATGATGAGCTGGTCGGAAGAACGCCATGTCGCCCTGCTATCATTTCGGCCGGTGGGAGGGGAGGACCTTGTTGAGGTTACGGCTACGGAACGTATAGGATCTTCGGTCCTGGACAGCGCGAGAAGAATTCAGTACGGCGTCTTTCCACGGAAAGAAAAGGGGGTCAAGGCCGAAATACAAACTAGGGACATTTTCTTTCTGTGAGACACACAGGCGGGGCAGAGGCTCAAGGGGAGCGACCGGCCATGACACGGAAACCATTGCTCCACGAACGGTGGATCAAACCTGTGTGAGACGTTGGACTCGTGTGACACCCATATGCCGTGGTTTTTCGAATCTGCCTGGGCCCAGAGGTGACAGCAATAGAGGTTGAAGGTGTTTTTCGCCCCGTTCGTTGAGACGCGTTGTTCGGTTTGTTGAGTGTTGTTGTCGTTGTATCGACGGGAAACGTTCCGAGGCAAACGAGACACTCGCCTCCGTTTGGGAGTGATCCAGTATCCGCACGGGACGACGCACGGATGGCCGACGTGTTGCAGCAAGACTAAGTTTGTCTGCAGGTTCGTCTGTTAACGCAGTATTAGCAGTGGCTGAGTCGTCATTATAATAGTAAGGGTAAGCAGGTGAACGCGCCTCGCTGGCGCAGCAGCACCTAGATCAGAAGCCTAGCGTCTGATGATTCTACCAAGGGAAACAACTGGCATGGCTACCACTACGCACAAGAACATCAGCTTGAACCTCCCGGTGGAAGACTGCGGGCCATAGCTGGCAGTTATAGGGGCTTTGTTACTGGGTGCTCGGATTCCGCTTGAAATCTCTTGTTCGCACACTCTTTAGTAGCTTAACAATGTTTGAAGTGTATTCTCGTAATCTGGGCAAATGGGGCAAAATGATTCCGTGCTCAAACCCGCCTTTGTATGCTGGTTTAGGAGAAATTCGGGTGACTTGAATAGGGATTCCCCCCTGTCCCATTGGTTCATCGCTCGTTTCGGGTCACTCCTATTTGTGATATCAATAACGGCAGAGGCCGCGTCCGAAAGAATTAGTCGCTTGAGTGATTATGATGCATATTGGTTGACTGATTCCGAAGCAACATGCTGGCCCTCCTACCGAAGCGACGGAACATTTCCAGCCTGGTGATGGAGCTATCTATATCGCACGGGCAAGCATGAATCACTGAGGGATTATCTCTCTGTTCACAACTTTTCGGCGCTTCTCTTATTCGCCAACAAGAGCGTAAGACGGATCAGCTGTGCATGCTGGTTAGAGCCGTCTTGCAGGCCTGTTGGAGTGTCTGTATCCCCTGAACAGATGGGCGACTTCTATTTCTCCCCCAGAGGGCCCTAGAGGGCTGTTATCTTCCCCCATCGTCTCGTTTCCCAACATGGAGAGTTTCTTATTCGGTTATCTCGCCCTCTAGCAGATCTCCTCACCTTCCGCAACTGTGACATTATCAAACGTGCGTACGTATACAAAGAGTTATGCGCCATCGAAATCAAAAGACCCACGTTTGCGTAACAGACGTTGTCGCCCAATTTGGACCTGTTACGGGTTACCTCGGCTAAGTTATTCCTTCAATCTCCTAAGGGTTGGGTCGGTTTCTAAGCTGCCGTTTTCAGAAAACTACTTCCAAGCCCTACGGAGCTTGCCTCTGGCCTGGGTGTCGTTTTACACGCCGTTGTAGGCCGAAGAAGTGAGACATGGCCGGAGCTTTTCAACAGCGAGCTTAATGGCCCGCCGTGCGATCTCTCTCCGCTCGCTACATGACCGGAAGGCCGTTCTGTCGCGGGAACGCCTCTTCAATCGCCATTACATCTTGTACTGTTAGTTCATGGTCGTTTACTTTGACAGGAGCAGCATCATCCGTGACCGTTACTAGCATCAAACAGGTCGTGACGTTTTCGATGGGTCTTGAAGTGCATGTTGCAGATTTAAAGAAGAAGCATATAAAGTTCGATTCTCGTAGAAGATATTCTGATGGCGGACACAAGAACCATGAGAACCATGAGACACACTCAGCAGGGGACAAATGTTGTTTGAGAGTCTTCTCTTCCCTTTTTGTTTCCACTCCATCTTACGCTCCGTTCAGTTGTCTATGTTCAGCTGTTGTCTAAGAATGAATATTGCTATTCAAAATTCCCCTCAAACCATTTCCCAGTAGCTCAAGGCAGATAACCATCTGCTTAGTCCAAAATAGCAGCCAAACTTTGTTGACCTCTGCAGACCAGCTATCGATCAACATACCTGGAGCGTGCAGAACCGACCCGGATTCGATTTTGGTGCTTTGAGAAAACCATCCTTGGAATAGCGCTAACCACCATAAGGCAGAAACAACTGGGTGGTAGATACAGATATAGATTCAAGATTATTGCTGGCTTCTGACGTTTTCTGGTGTTCGTCTGAGCACTTGAATATCCTCTTGCATATTACCGACCATCCTCCTCGCGTGCCCGGCAGCTACTTTGAGGCATTGCGCGGCTTATAAATTACCCTTCTTCAATAGAGACCTTGAGAACCACAGCTCCATGATGACGGTGTGTTCTACTCGTTTCGCTCGGAAGGTGTACTCAAAATACCGAGCTTTTGAACATGTGCCCGGTTTTTAAGCTGAAATAAATCACGCTCATCAGCTCGTGTGAGAACAGGGGATCGTGCTTGCTCCTAGGATTTACAACGCCTTCCATCGTCGTCGTCGTCGTCTACTTCCTCTTCTTCTTGGGGCTTTTGGAGGCGTGGCAGTGAAGGGCCTCGAGACAGCGCTCCCGGTCTTGGTCAAGGTCGGAGTGTTTGTGTAAAGAAGAGAAGAAGTTCTCGCCCTGTTTGCCGTGATCAGAGGCTTTTGAAACAGCAGAATCTTAGGTTGAACGGCCCAGTTGCAGCGTTTGAATGATAAGAGGCTCGGTAGAAAAGGCGTTCAGTAACGTGGCGACGACAACAGGAGGAATCAAGCATCGAAGCCGAGTTGGGTCTAGGTGGCAGGGGCCTGCAGCAAAAGAAGCCTTGACAGCCTGAAACCGGAGCCAGATTGACGCTTTGTGGGTCAAAGACAGATATAGAGCATTAAAAAGGTCTTGGTACTCTTTCTGAATTCTATGATGGAGAAGTGGTGACGATTGTGAGAGTGGCGAACGGTTGGACGCAGGCTCGGGCCGAGCTGTTGATTCTTGCTTGATCTCTGGGTCAGGTACTAGTGCCGGCATGCCGAGTGATCAGATAAGCCGGTAATGCCCGTAGGTTGCTCAGTCGAACCAAGTGCTAAGCATCTGTGTTACATGCGGCTAAAGACAGTCATCAAAGACGAGCCATCTGTAAAAGTTAGAACGTCACTATGTATACAAGCCTTGCATCCCGTTTGAGCAAACATCATCGCTATTAAACGTCCCAGCGGACAGAGAGCCAGACGGCGATGTAGAAGGCAATGCATCCGAGCGGTGTGTCTCTCTGTGGCGGTCGGGTGTAACATGACATCAAATCTCTAGATAGGTTGGGGCCAGGAAGATTGCAGGACGATGGCTTGGCTTCCTTGTTGCTAACCCTGGCGCGTACTGTGTTCATTCTTTTTTTCTGATTCAGAATGAGAGACAGATGTATCCATCTGCCCCTTCTCTCTGCTTCACCCGTGTGCACCTTGTCCCCCGCTACCTTGACAAATCTCCAACCACACCAACACTCGAATCCTGCTCTCTACCTCGTTGTGCACCGCTTACTGTCCTAAGGCTTCGTCGGCCGTGTACCTCCTCCCTTGCGATATGTACACACTCGTCACGGCGCTGCTTGATGGGTTGGCACTGGGCTACCCTCTCCTAATGTATCTCAGCTGTTCGCTTCTCGTCGCTAGGGCTGTCTGCCTCGTCTGCCTCGAGGGATCGGGTCTTCTTAGCGATGCTGCTTGTAAGCAAGCTAGTTAATGCAGGCGATTGCATGGCGAGCTGAGGGGGTATGATTAGGCGGAAGGTTAAAGTCGCTGGCTCGTTAAACCCAAAACCGGCTTAGATTCTCAGGCACTGCGGTAATCAACTCGTTAGCAAGCGTCGGAGACAAGTCAAGGATCAAGGAAGGGGGAGATCAGGAGCATAGTCCTGTTGTTGCCTGGCCAAGACTGTAACACGAGCGAACAGTGGACTGGACTGGGATGCTGTAGTAACTCGCTTCTTAATCGAGCCTGGGCAATAGTCCCGCGCATAGCAAGGAGGCCATCTTTGTGTCTCTTGAAAAACCCTTCAGTATGCCATAATGACAGGGTGACGACGGTTGACCGACAAAGTCTCGGCAGCGTTGGCATCAGTCAGAGAAGAACAACGTTGAAGATTAGGAAACGGAGCAGCGGCAGACCTACATCTGATTAGGGATTGTTGTGTTAGCGTGGAGGCCAGGCATGCAACAGGGCTGCGTCAGTCGGATTGAGACGATGAGCAATGGCGGTGTTGTGACAAAGGTGTTTTTTTGCCCAATTGGCAGACACAAGTTTTGCAAGTTCCCTCAGTCTTGACTTCTTTTGGGGGAAGTCGTTGTGTGGGTGTGGCTTGGCTGCCTCTGTGGCCCCACCTTTGCAGGACGATAGAGAGCGAATGTCCTGCCAGAGTGGGCCCTGTGGCTTGTGAGCGCAAATCACCGGCTCGAGTGTCTAACAGCGTTAAAAATAAGGTGTCACGTCGAGTGATGAGCTACGTGGGCCACGGAGCTTTTGCTACTGTGACTGACACGAGCTGCAGTTGTTTCGCCAAAGGATCCCCTGCCTCCAAGCCTTTTGCGTCCAACGCATCTTGTCTTGGCATTGGAAACCACAAGGTGCATTTCCCGGGTTGTGGCAGAACATCACATCACCCACCACGAGGAAATATTGCTTGGCGCCTGTTTGGAGGGCTTTCGTTTATTCTTCCAAAGCGGCAGAAATAGAGAAGAAGAAAGAAAGGAAACGAGGAGACTTGCGACAAAAATCAGCTCCGACTCGGGGGTTCAGAGACCGGGCATGTCCTCCGAATGGATCGGCTTGCGCGACTCCATCGACCCGTCGCCACGGTAAACAACCAGCTCCATCCTGTCCATGTCGCCAGAAATAACGGCAGTTCTTTGGCCCCCCATTTGGCTTGCGAGAGGCTTGGTCAGGAAGTAGGGCACGCGACGGCCTTGGGTGACTGCGACGGCCTCGGCAGATTGTCGAAGTTGAATAACCTTGACAGCGACGTCGTAGCACGTGCGTCCCATGCGCTCGGCAACTCTGCCGACTGACGAGGGACCGACAATGTCGCGTAGGATGCGCAGGAGGCGGCGAGTCTCGTCAGAGGTCCATCGGCCGGGCTGTTGACACGGTCGCACGAGGTTAGAGGGGACGGCATGCTTGTAGAGGGGGTTCCAGCAACAGTACTCACCAGGGCAGGCGCAGGAAGCGGCGGCGGCGGCGGCGGCAAGTCAGACTCAGGCCCAGACTCGATCTTGCTCTTGAGTACAGACTTGGACTCGGACTTGAGCTCGGATTCTGGCCCGGGGCCGGACGAGGCGGGGGGTGCCATGCTTGTGGGTATAGTAGTCGTCGTCGCTGTTGTTGGTTCGTTGTTGCTATAGGAAACAACCTCGATAATGGTGTAGTGGTACGAAGGCAAGCATATGCATCAGGAGGGAAACAAGAGAGAGAAGGGAAGAAATTCACAAGTTGAAAGAGACAGGCCAAGGCCACATCTATAGGCAGAAACGCCGTGGCCCAGCAATTGCCTGCTGGTGGATTTCTGTGGGTCCCGGTGAGGCTCGGTGTGTGGCGTCATGTTGGAAAGATGCGGGAGGAAGGAGGGAAGGAGGGAAGGAGGGAAGCAGGGAGTCAAAACGGGAAGGAGTAAAAAGTAAACAAGGGAAACCTAGCCCTAAGCCCAAAAAGTCGCTCTCTGTCCGTCGCGTCTGTCGTCTGTCGTCTGTCGAATCTTCTTCTTGCATCATTGTCTTTTTCCTCGGCTGTTGAATTGTCTTGTTGTACTCTCTTCGTCGACTGCCTCATCATGGACCAGCAGCAACAGCAACAGCAACAACAACAACAACACGGTGAGGGGCTTCCCGGCGACGACGAGGGCACCAATGTAAGTGATTTCCTCGCAAGCATGCAATCGATGCTTGACAGCGCCTGAGTGCCGGTCTGGGAGCGAAGCTCACAATGCAACAAATAGACGATGATCAACCGGTATCCCTTTTACCAGTATCCAACAGACACCAACATGGCCGCATGGTCTGCCGCCGCCGCCGCCGCCCCCTCCGCCAACCGCTACCAGGCCGCCGCGCTGCAAAACCACCTGCGCCAGTCCGAGGCCGGCGTCGATCAAGAGCTAGCTCGACATGGTCTTAAGCCAACAAATGACGACATACGCCACCAAGAGCTTCTTCACAAGCTCAGAAACCTCTGGCCCAACGGCCAGTGGCACCCGGCCGCCTTCGCCCCGACCAGCACCAAGGACATTGCCCTTGTCCGCGCCATGGTTAGGATGACGGACCTTTGGCTGCAGGAACGCCCTGCCACCCCCCTCTCTGCCCTCTGGGATGCCGATGGCGTCATCATGGCCACCATCCAGGCGAGCAACAACCCCCTCTTCACCCGCGCCAACGCCCTTCTCGCCCTCCGCCGCCTCGAGGAGATGCTCGACGTTGTCCCGCCGCGCCGTAAGGCCGCCGAGAGCGCCGTCCAGGGCATCAAAGACGCCGCCGCCTCCTCCAAGTCCAACGCCAAGGCCAAGAGGAAGGCCAAGGCTGAAGGAGAGGAGGAGGAAGAAGAAGAAGCCGAGGACAGGGTCAAGGCCGAGGCGGATGAGCTCCCCGAGCTGGCCCGTGACAACCAAACCCCCTCTCTGCCGCCGAGAGACGACTTTGCGCCCTTTGATGACATGGGCTTCGACTTCGACTTTAGCGCCGATGGTCCCAAGTCGCCGACTCCTCTCTTCTCTCCTCTCCCTCACTCTCCTTCTGTCCCCTTCTGCCCCGTTGCCGACGACAACATGGCCTCCGAGGTCACCAACGACGACATACTCGCCCACTTCCTCTCCCGCCCCGTGGTCGATGTCGCGCCGTCCACGGCGGCCGACATGGAAATCCGCCTTCGGGCGCTCGAGAACGTCTTTCTTGTCGAGGCGCGTCGCGAGGCCGAGACCGCCCGCGCCGCCGCCAAGAACCGCTGCCGCCGCCGCCGCCGCCACGAGAGCCGCGAGGCCGAGACCGCCGACGCCGACGCCGACGCCGACGACAACATTGCCAAAATCGTCGCGGGCGCCATCGCGGGCGCCAAGAAGGAGGCCAAGAAGATATACGGCGCCAGATTCATGGCGAGAAACCAGGCAGTGATGACGACGAGGATGAAGAGGGTGTTGGAGCGTGAGCTTGCCGAGATGGACTTTTGGTGATTCGTTAAGGGGGGCAGTGGTTAGTGAATTGATTTCATGGAGCGCGTCTCAGAGTGCGCACATTCTCTGTTCCAGTTTGATGCTAACTGCGAGGTCTTGTCAAGGATTTGTGTGTGTGTGTGTCTGTGTGTGTCACGTTCAGAGAATGACTTGTCGGTACCGGCTTCCACTGAGGCTCGATGTAGCCTCATGATGCGTTTCGGCAAGTCGAGCTTCCGGTACCATGCTGCTGTGAGCTCTTGGACGTGAACCATATTCCGCATGCCCAGTCTAGACAAGAGTCATGCTAGGCTGAAGGTAGAATTTCTATGCCCTTGGAGTAACATGCAACTTTAAGATGAGTATTGCCAAATAAACAGCGCCTCTGGATACTTGAAGAAGTCAGAGGACTCTCTGTTTATCCTATGGGTAGTATATCCTGCGTCGCACTCGCTTGGAACGGGGCAGCTCGTTCCAATGCGCCTTCGAGCCTTGACAAAAGCTTGTTAAGGACGCAGGTCGTTTGCCTTCCTTGTGATAAAGAGGTTTGTGACAGACTCTGTGGCTTCTCGTCGACAAGTCAGAAATCAGGGTGGACATTCATGTTGACGTAGATAAGAGACTAACGCACCTACATTATGGATTGCGTCTAAATGCTACATCAGAAGAGCGACAGGTTTGGTAACAGGATCCGTTGACTTATTAGCAGGATGGGAATCTAAAGTGGATATGCCCGGCTTGATAGAGTACGTTGAGATGTAGGAAGCAAGTGACGGCATAAGAACCGCCCTTCTGTATCATGAGCTGTGTGTATGATCTAGAAGCATGTTGCTAACCTTTCGTCTTCATGGCAATATACTAAGATGCCCCCAAGAGGTGTTTTTGCCTTGGAAGAGTAAGCGGAATTTAAAACCACGCATCGATGTTGTCTTCTTATGAGACAATTAACCGCTTTACACCGCTCTTATCGTGTTGTTTGTTCCCCTTTTAGACTGACGATTTTCGTGTGTATTTCCCTTTTCACCGGCCATTACAACATACAAACCTTAGACGCGCCCGGCAAGCTTTCTTTCACATTTTCTTCGTTAAACAGACGCTCTAAGAAACCGCTTTTCACCCATCTACGACCCCTTCTCCTTCTCCTTTGTCATGTTCGTTCTATCCTCACTCTCACCCTCACACGCAAACACACATTTTCTGTCTCGCTAGGTATCGCATTCTCACTTGTTGAAAACGACTGCTGTTCCTTTTCTGACCATGTTCCCACAGAAGCATCAACACCAACACCAAGAGCAGAAGCAGGAGAAGCAACAGCACCAGTAATAACAACGACAACAAAGACGACAGCAGCAGTAGCAGCAGCCCCCATGGACGAGTCCGGGTCCAACCTGCGCAAGCGTCGCGCGACGTCGCCCGCCCTCACCGACTCGCCCTCGCCACCTCCTGCGCCTCCATCGCCTTCCTCCGACATGCCGGAGCCTCAAGAGAGCCCCTGGCTCACAGCCTCTGATCTTCGCGACGCCATGACCGTCGGCATCTACGAGCACCCCCTCCAAGGCCCGTATAGCCCTTCTCCATCTCCCGACTCCCCCAAGGCCCAGACCTCCGCCGCTAAGAGCCCCGCGACTACTCCCAAGGCCGCAACCACGACGCTCGCCGATGACGATCAGGACGAGACGCGCGCCTTGTCGCCAACAGCCAGGCTCTCGTCGGCGACGCTCAGGCACGCAAGGGACAGGTTCAGCCCCGGTGAGTACCTCGACGACGTTGGCATCTTCTACGTCGCCGTTCGCCTCAAGGCCAACAAGGTCAACGTGACTATCGTCGACCCCGCCACCTACGACACATCCCGCCGGTTCCACATCGACAGCTGGTTCCGGGAAAAGTACGGCCAGTCGCTGCGCAAGTACGAGCTGCTCCTTGTCCCGGTCTGCCTGCAATCGCACTGGGTTCTTTTCACATATTCCTTTGACGGCTGCATCTCCTACTACGACTCCCTCCCCGAGTACAACCTCAAGGAGGCGGCGACCAAGGACTTCTTCCGCTTCCTCGACACCGCCCTCGGGCCTGAGACCCCGCGCTCCGACCCTGTCGTTGTCGAGGTACGCGTTCCCATCATCTCATGCTCGTGCACATCCGTCATGTGTTGTAGAGCGAATCTTTGTTTTGCTAACTGCTTGATTCCTCTAGTGCCCAACACAGACGAATATGTTTGACTGCGGGCTGCATGTCCTACGCAGCATCGATATCCTCACGGCCGACGAAGCAGCGCCGCGCGCCGAGCCCCCCTTGAGGCCGACGAGCTCCGCGAATACTACAAGTCCTTCATGGACGTTGTTTGAGTCCTCTTTCTGCCTTCAATATAACGCTTGCGCCATGCCTCGCTTCTCCTGATGCATCGGCATGTTTCCTTTTTCTCTTCCCCATCGATTCTCTTCTCTGTGTGCACTTGCTTGCCATCTGTCTCTCTTGTTGGTTTTCCATTTTATGAAACAAATGTCTAACGTACGGTGGCGGCGGTCCGATTTACGCTGTTGAAAGCAGACCTCATCATCGTGTGACAAAATGCCTTCGTACCATCGATTTCAGAGTCAAGATCTAACACTGCGAGAGGGCGACTCGCTCCCACATGATCATTTAACGTCTTCTTGAGAAACCATGTTATCCGATGTTGTCTCATACAGTGTCTCTGCAGATGTGTAACTTATCTTACGTGTTACACCTAGGAGATGGCAGTTTTCTTTCGGGAATCAACTCATGCTGATCACCCTTCCGAGCGTAGACACGGCCTTGTGGATTAAGTGACAGGACCTCCAATAACCTCTTCCGGATGCAGAGCTCGATGTTAGGGACAGATTCTTACCAGGCACTTACTCATAATCAACGTACAGGCAAACAAAATGAATGGCTATGAGGACCTATTATGACACAAGACCAGCAGTACTACCGGCATTTTTGAGGATTTCCAAATAGCCTTTCTCTACACTTTATAACAAATAGGTAGTTATCATAATGTTTACTGCCAGCCACAAATTCACCGACCCTGCCCCGTCATAAGATCATAACGAAATGGCTTGGCCAATACGTCAGTAACGCATCAGTCACAATGAAAACCCTTTAATAGTAGCTTCAGAACAGATCATACATGCGCGCAATAGACCAACACCTCCCTCCCCCAGCCAAACTTACCAAGGTAGCGGCAGCGGTCCGGTCGATTGCGGGGCCGTTCAATCAGCAATGCCGGTCCCCCATCGGAGCGGTGTACTTGTGAATGCCGAAGGGCTACGTGACGGCAATGCATCAAGGTGGCATCCCACAGTATGCATGTCTCATCTGTTGAAGTAAACTTTGCCAGTGTGGGCCTAGGCCTGGCTTAATGTAGTTGACTGATAGAGAACATGCGATTGGGCTGCTGGTGCGCTTAAGCAATACCATGGGAGCCATTGATGCAGTCCTTGATGGGGATGGGGAACGGGAAACTTGCAAGTCAGACTTGGGGTATTGTTCCTCTTTGCAAACGTCCTGGCCTAACATCAATACGATTGCAGTCAATGTTCGCTTGCCATGGAACCTGGCCTTACTTTCTTCGAGAGCAAGAAAGACAATGGCGCGCGTATGACAGAGGTATAGAAGGAAGCCTGCGTCGACATGTTCATCCCCGTCCAAAGGGACCAGGAATTCAATACGATTGCAGAGGTCCTCTACGATCTCTCTGACGTCCTGGTTCCCAATGCCTCTCTCATACACAGCAGTAGCAGCATCACCACCACTGCCAACTATTCCCGTTTTGTCCTTGCTTTGTTAATTTCTGCCTTTTTGAGTTTCCGTCAATCTGACATTCTTTCTTCTTCTCATACCTCCCCCTCTAATGGCCAATGGCTAGCTACCCTCTCTCCCCTCTGTCCCGCTATCGCCAAGTCCGCCCACGCGCTGCAAAAGACCTCCCAGACCTTTTACTATAACATGGGCACAATGGGGCATTCCATGACAATATAGAACACTCTTCCCATGTTGAAGAGACCATGATGGATGGAAGATGCTGGCGGAATGGAGCTGGTACCACAGGTAGCCTCCCATGCCTCGTCGGTGGCTTCCTCTTCTGTAGGAGACGTTGAGACGTACTTACGCCCTCAGATGCGCGCCAACTCCGTCATGTTCCCTGGTTCCACCGCCGCGCAAGCAGCAGAAGATCTCGTTCTTCGTCTCGGATGGGAGAGTCGTTGTCGGTCGTTCAGACCCCCGTGTCGGAGCGGGGTATGGAACTCGGGCTGGGCGGCCGTGACAACGAAGAGGAGGGGACGACGACGGCGCGGCGGAGTACCCTGCGTTGTGTCGTCAGACTTTTTCAGTGCGTGGCGGAGGCGCCCCGAAGCTCAAAGGGCCCGAGTTGAACGGTGCGCTACGGTCGCTGCTTGTGTCCGTCGTCACCACCAAGCCGAGGTCAGATGGAGAAGACACATTCAAACAGATTGCTAGGCAAAGTGTCGTCCTCCTTCATGCCGATCTCAGACGCCCAAGGTAGCCAAGGTAAGACCAGAGCACCTGAATGCAGAGTCAAGGTTTTCTCTACGTCGCATCAGCATTTGGCAGAGGAACCGCAAACACTCGGAGCCATGTTCTCATATACAAATCTACACCTTGCAGCTGTGCCGTGGCATGAAAGTAGTCTCCATCAGCCCCCATGAGTAGGTTCTGATTCGCATCACGGTCCAAGTACTCCCACCCCACGAGACAGCACTTCAGTCATCAGTGGCTGGAAAGGAGACAATGACGGGGACGGCGCACAAAGACGAGCTACTTCCCTTGACCACCATTATCAAAGCACCGCACGTAGCTTAGAATGGTCCGTACAAGACAGCGAGAAACTCGGAAAGGGGCAAAGGTGCCAGGCCAGGCTAGGTGGCGCATTCAAAGGCTGGGAGCGGATGCCGAAGCTCTTCCTGAACCATACAGAACTTCTGCTTCATACTGATGTCTCGCTAGCAACCAGAACTCTGCAACCATGCGACCTTGGTGTCTTGGATCATGGCGCTAGCCAGCCTGTTAATGGCACTGGGCAGAGCGGTGGTGTTGCCACTGCCGTTGTCGTTACATGTTGGGGAGCTCAGATTCGCCCTCCCCGAACGAGGCAGAAAGGATACAGAGGGTCCCATCTTGGGGAGCAGCTTTTCCTTTATCTATTCCTCGGTTCCGGCCTCCTACCGAGGCTGGTACTGGTTGTGTGACCGATAAGTGAGAAAATTGAGAGGTTGGCGGAGCGAGGCACCGCGGTCGGTCTTTGACCTTGTTTTCCTCTGCCTTGCTTCATCCTGTGGGTAATTGGTGCGCTACCTGTCCTTCTTAAACTTGACAGCAGGGTTTGAAGTATCGTACTCCTTTGGTTCTGGTCACCTAACAGTACCGACAAAGCGCCTGGGACTTATCAATGTGTGCGTCAAAGATAGACTCGTTCACGGGAGGCATCTTTCAGCGTTTCCAATGTCTCAGCGTCGGGCAAAGAGGTAGGTAGTCGTCAACAGCACCAGCCGCTTCGTCGGCCTTGACTTCGGCGGTGGGATGATGGTCTTGAAAGCGAGAGAGGGAGCGACGTCGTGGCCATATCTGTTACTTCAGCGGTTGATCTGGTTGGGTAGGTATTATTTCTGCTGGTGACATCTCGTTGGCTGGACCAAAACAGTGTGGATAGTAGTAACAGTAAGATGGATCAAGCAGTGGTGTACTTGGCTGTGGGGACGTAGTGGCTCTTTACGCCATTTTGGTTATGAATTCGAGCGTGTCGTCTTGGCAATGGGACTTTTGTGTTTGTTTCTTGGTGAGAATGCTGTGTCTTGTGGCCGCGGTGTACTGAGAGGCGAAGGAGACTATCATGGGAGGCGGGAGAAGTGGACAAGTATGCTCTTCTTTTGACTTACATCATTATCATTCTCTCCGTCCTTTTGCTCTTTGGTATGAATGACACAAGCAGGTGATTGTGTGCTGCACACTGGAGGGAAAAGCCAGCCGATTGCTTCTGCACATCTTCATGTTACACAGCCTGAGGTGTCTTCATCCATCTGGACCGTATTGATTCTTTCCCGAGTGCATTCAATATTGAACGGGCAGATGTTCTTTGGTCTCTACCGTGGTTGAGGTCCGAATCCTATCGTCACCCCCAATCCCGTCTTGTTGCCTACATAGGAACCCACCCGCCACCCGCCTCCTTGCCTTTCTTTTTCTCCCTTGCGTACAAAGTATACTTCTATGCTTTGGAGTCAACATTACAAGCCACGTGGTTGAATGTCTTAGCAGACGACGTGGAGTAGCAGTGGCTTGTTGGCCTTACACCCTGGGAGAAGCCCCGTCCTTGGTGTTTTCCTTCTTCTTTTTCTTTCCATTCTTATCTGTTTCAACAAAACTTTTTTTCCCTAGACGTTCCACGCATCATCTATATGTCTATCAAACTCAGGACTGGAGAGCCAACATAGCCTAGCGATGGTTCTGATATTGATATTCGAACCTGACATCGACGTGAACATGTATCTTTGTATGGCCGTATGAGACCTTGTAGATCTATCATCGTGGAAACTGACTGAGTACAGAAACGATCAGGATGATTGGCGAGGTGAGTGTGAGAACTCAGGATACATCCTGGCAGAAGCCTGCCGGCCTGAGCAAGGGTAAAATCCGATCTGAAGGGGGCGAGCCGCCCGTCCGTAAGACTTCCGAAGAGCCAGGACTCCGCGTTCTGCCTGCGACCACTCAAGCTTTACACCTGCCTACCGGTCGTTCAACTCCCATCCAACATGTCAATTGGTCTGCCGGCCTCGAATTATAACGTCCATTCTTATTCTTGGAGCACCTGGAGTTCCCTGAATTATTTGCGACTTCCACGCCTGGCAATATGGAATACCAGTTTGTAACCTGCTTTACGTCTTGTGAACTGTTCTGGTCGGCAACCGAGCTCAAACACTTTCCGTCGGCGGAGGCGCTTGGGAGGGCTGTATGGACTCCTCGGATACCCCAAACCGATGCTGACTCCAGCATCAAGGACTCCAACGACGTTTGTGAGCTCAAGAAAGGCTGTCAAGGGTTCCAAGTCTTCCCATTCTTTGAGTATTGCCATGGCGACGAGGTTACAGACCTTAAGCATCAATAGTGCGGCCTCCAAAAACATCTCGGCAGACTACACAGCGCTACCACGCCTGGAAACTATCAAGAATTCACAGAGGCATTTCCGGCTCCGCGTCATGCCGCACCAATTTCAACCACGACGTATGCATCGTCAGTTGATCCTGGGTGATGTTCTGGATCAGTTCGATTTACCCATCCTTGCGCACGCCAGCTGTCACAATAAACTTCTCCTTCTTAACCGACCTATCTCGCACGACTTCGCTTCATAACTGCCTGCATGCCGAGGCATTTCTCACAAAGTGAGGCTTTTAGGAACGAACCGACACGCCGAAGCAAAACAGGTTGCAGTGGCGCATCTACACTTCGGTTGTACGTTCCGGTTAGCTGTCATTGACGGCATCTATCTCAACTTTTCAAGAAGCCCCATTCAGCTGCTTCCATTGCTGCTGGCATTCATGTTCTCGCCGAGACGGACTTTGTCCCCCTCTATTGAGTCGGGCCGAGGATGCAAGGAAGAGCGACTCTGAAGGCATCTGGGAATGATTAGTATCCTCCCATGTCCGCGCCCGAAGCGGACGGCGTGCCATATTATGCACGAGATCGATTCCTCGGATGGTGAAGACGAGAGAGGACCATTTTGGAGAAAATCAGTCGCCAGGAGGAGACAAGCAACGCTGCGAGAGGTGGCGGTGAGTATCTCCAGCTTTGTAGGTCACTCTAGAGTACGCTTCGCTCCAGCTGCCCGCCTCTCGCCTTAGCTCAGTGCCGCTTTATCATGCTTTCTTGGCTTACCAAACCAGCAATGTCACCAGGAACGACAACGTTTGAGAGATGTTTGTTTCGGCATTTTCCTTTACAAGACACAAGCACATCAGCAAAAGGCAGTCTGAGTAGATTTAGGCTGGCAATGACATATTCAGTACTTTACAAGGGACTGAGTCTCCAATCTCTCTTGAATGGCTTTTGGCACCCTTCTAATGGGAACAGCACTCGCGACTGGTATTGACACCCCCATTGAATAACACAACCGATCACTATCAAAGGCCTCCCACGTTCTAAACAGTGTAATCCCAGAATGTATGGGGATCAGTATAACACACGTCGGTCCAGGCTCACTTGGCTGGTGGACGCGTCGCCTATAAACTCTAAACAGTGTCTGTTTCTTGTTAGACCAGCTCTCATATAACAATGCCGCCGTCAAATGATCTATCAATGGAGGTTGCTACTCAAAGAAGCAAATAAGCGTAGCCAAGGGCCAAGGTCATACGACAAACAAGCGGGCTCTCACCGAGCCTTGAACATGTCCGCCGATTTACTCTTTGAGATTCTTGACGCGCTGGTCCTAGTTATTCATTTGCTCATCTTCGCAGGTTGAGATGAACCGAAACGCACATGAAGCAATGTTCTTTCCTTGGCATGGCTGATCTGTTTTGATGGTTTGCCACAGCTCCATATTCGTATGAGACACTTCTTATTTGACGCGGTCCCTGAGCGCTGCGGCTTCCTCTGCAAAGCTATCGAAGGAAGCGTGGGTGGAGGAATCGCAGCGTTGCTGTGACAGAAGACAAGGATATTGCGTGAAGGGTTCACGCTGGGCCAGGGGCACTTCTCACGGCAGCTCCATCACATGCAAGCAGGCTCATCTTATCGTTACTAATGATCTCCCTTTCGCCAGAGGTCTCTGCCTGAGCCCTACCAGCGCCCAGCTCCTGAGAAACGCCAGCTCGGAGTGTTTAAGGAATAAGAGTCACAGATCAAGAAGTCTAACCCAACCTTACGAGCTACTCATTGTCTCCAAGTAGACTGGTGGATTCCATCGATCGCTATAATGAGGTATGGTTATTCCAGGGCCTTCTGATACTTTGCAAGCTAGCCCTGGTATTCGACCGAGCTTCGCAATGTCGGGACCTGTGGCACCAGTCTCCAGACTCAATGTAGACACCATGACAGAAGGACAACGATGACACAACTTTGGGCTCGAACGCTAGAGATCTTCTACGCTTAGGCTCACGAATCGCTCTATCGCGCTCGACCACTGACCGTCACCGCGATTCAAGGACCTGGGTCCGAGATCCCACACTCACAGCCGGAAAACCGAAATTCGTGTCTCGTCGGAGCTCAGTGGCGATTGCACTTGAAAGTGTTGGGCTGGGTAGAATACAGCTGACGTTCCTCGATCCTCCAGTATTTAGGGTTAGCACAGCGTTGCAGGACAGGTCCAACAACAGCTGTGCCAATCTCAGCCGAAATCCCCATATATACGGCCCGAAAACAGTTCCAGTACAGTCTAGAGTCTGATCATGGTATTGCTTTACTTTTCCTTACAAGGCGGAGTAACAAGCGATCAAGCTTAAGGAGTACGAAGTCTAGGCTGCGCTTGTTAAAGTACGTAATGCAGAAGCCTAGCCTAGATAAAAGTAAGGTAGTTTAAAGCAAGCCAGTATCACTTGCACAGGAGTCGAGGGACAGAAAAAGAATCATACACAAGCTGCTACGTAACAGATTGGATGGCTTTGCGAAATCGCTTTACGTCGGACGGTTTGCAATGGTAGACAGCCGACGGCTGGCGGGTGTAGGTATCGTAAAGCTGGGCTAAGCTTCTGGCAGGATGTCTTTTGGAAAGATCCAAGGCCGATGTTGCGCGTGGGCGCTACACGACGAAGCTGGCGCCGAAAGAACGGCCAGATTGGCCAGAGAAGTTCGATGGTGGCGAAGGAACGTGTTCCAGCGTCTGGTGATGCGTTGAGGAATCCTCTGGATGGCCGCGGCGAACGATTGGTCGTTGACGAGGTTCAAGATGGCGCTGTCGGCATTGTGCAGAGCCCAGCCGCAGAGGTCATCGCCGGCGTGGAAGGGATGAACCTGGAAGCCCTGTTGCAGCTGTCCGAAGGCGCAAGGGCCAGTGTTGGGGCCGGGATCCGCGGTCGAAGTCAGCCGCTCCGGAGTCTCGAGAAGCGGCGTCTCGAGTAGCGGCTTCAGAGGTGATGGCGTGCTAGGCTGGTTGGCTGACTTTAGACGTTAAGAGGCGTAGCTCACGTAGGTTTATCGCGACTATTGCCACGACTCAGCCACATCCTCGAGTCCCCAGCCCCCGGAGCCGGAGGTCCGGAGAGGAGGCTGACAGGATCCAGACGCGGAGCATCTTCCGGCCAATGGGCGATCTGCAGTTCGGTGTCATATGATCGGCCAGAGGCCCTCCCCCAAAGGTACGTGCCTTAGCCCCCAGAGCTAATACCTAAAGTCACATGACCTGGCGTTAAGCTTCGCGTTGAGGCGCACGTCTCGCTCTTTGCTCGACACGCGTCTGTGGACGTCTTTCTTGTCCCACCATCACACCCGACCCATTTCCTCCCGCAACCGGTGCCGACAACAAAATGTACACGCCCCCCGCGCTCCTCCGGAAGAAGGCGCCGAAATCGCAAAGTGGGATGAGCTGCTCCTCAAACTAACCAAGGCCATTCTGTTGCGCAAGCCTGTTTCCACCATCGGCAGGGCTTTCCAACCCTCAAAGAGCATCTCCATCCGCTGGGAATTGGCGTCCGGTGGTGAAGGTTCCGTGGGCGACTCCGACGCCGACCAAGCCGCGCTTGCCCTACTCGTCAAGGACTGCGAGCCGGCCACCTTTGGCCGGGGCGATGAAGAGGTGTTTGACCAGGGGCACCGCAAGGTCGGTAAGATGGACACGGAGGCCTTCTGCACCGACTTTGGCCCTTGCGAGTACGGCGTCATGGAGACTGTTGTCCAGGCCTTAGCAAATACTGTCGACGGCTTTGGCCAGGGCCAGTGTCGCGACCTGCGGG
The DNA here is from genome assembly GCA_022179045.1 of Colletotrichum liriopes. Taxonomy (NCBI): domain Eukaryota; kingdom Fungi; phylum Ascomycota; class Sordariomycetes; order Glomerellales; family Glomerellaceae; genus Colletotrichum; species Colletotrichum liriopes. The sequence continues at coordinate 122,118 of BPPX01000053.1, forward strand.
CCGAGCTGTATAAGCTGGACATAAGCCAGGCCTCAGTTCTTTGCAGTTGAACCCATTGCTAATGGCCATACAAGGTTTACTCGGCACCCTCGGGGAATTTCAAACTTTATGTCGACACGCCTCGGCCGGAAGCACAAATAAATTCCCTGGTCGTCTGTCTTCCTCATCGCCACAGAGGTATGCCACAACGGTCGATCCGACATTGACATTGACAGGTGGACAACTTTCTGTCCGGCACAGCGACCAAGAGGCCTCGTACGATTAGAGCCACGAGCCCGAGAAGGTGCAATGGGCTGTTTTCTTCTCCGATTGTGAGCACGAGGTCCGCGAGGTGACGCAAGTCTGCCCCCCACGGGCCGCCTGCCATGGCCGAAGTTGACGGCGCCAGGGATCTCGTGCATATTCCCCCTCACAACTACCTCAGGGGTCTCGCCTTCTGAGACACGTTTCTCCCGCGCAGCACGGATTGAACGCAACGAACCAACTATCGAATGGAGAAATAGAAACTGACCAACAGCGACTAGATGGCATCGTCGCCTTTACGACGCCGGGTTTCGACCGAGAAAGAAATGGCCGGCCGCTGGTGGAGACTGTCCCGGGAGAGGAGGTTGCAAGCAAAGATGGCCCCGTTTCCAAGGCTTGTCAATCCACCGAGCATCACGAGGAACTCTAGCACCACCACTACTAGCACGGCTCAGGATCCGCGACGAGCGCGCCATGGTCACTTTATTTTATTTCTTGGAATGCACCAAGATGGTCTGGTTTTCTGGAAACCCTAATAGCTACGGTTGGTAGACTTTGAATGTTCAATCACTCAAAGAGCCTTCTATATTTGCTGCACAAGCGACATTATCATTGTCGACGGGGAAAAGCTCGTGGTAGATGCTCAGGTCGGTCGCGAGGCGACGCGGAGATTGCATCAAAGCACCAAGACGGCGAACGGCCTGCCGCGATTGTCCTCGCACAGTTGCCGCCGTGCGATATTTGCCGTCAGGCCCGTGAGGGAGTTCAAGCATCCCGCTACCATCCGGTCGCCTTCAGTCAGGGGTTTGCGGAGCCGGAGCCGGGTGGTTCCCCATCGAGTCTTCTCATAGGGTCGTATTCCATCACTTCTTAACCCACCATGCCGTGGTCCGTCGACACTACGCAACGAAGAAAGTGGCCCCTTCCAGCATAGTCGCCATCATACGTCCCCAGCAGGGATACTGGGTCTCATGGTTTAACAAAGGTTGTTAATCTGCAATAGCAAGCCTCTCTAGTCAACCTAACCGTTCCAAACAAGCACCATCCTCCGGAGTCAACGACCTCTCTCTAGAATATCGAGGTCTAGCAAGACGGTTTATCTTCTGGAAAGACGTTTAACCCCAGAGATTCCACTCCAGCGTCTCTAGTCACAGGTACTACTAATGTTATGCATGTAGCAGCAGTACCAGACCATTCAGCATAGCGTACAAGTCTCCTCATTTGGCCAACAATGCACACGTGGCTTTTGCACTTGATGTCTTTGCTTACAGGCAGCTTACTTGTCTCTACGGGTTAAGCCACGGCCAAAGATTGGAATTTGTTCCAGCAAAGCAGCTACTCTGCCGTCAAAAGGTAGAGCCGTTCGTTTTGTGGTGGCTGACAGGTTCAAACGGTATCCGTTCTGCTTCACTCCGAACTATCCATACCCCCTCGGTAGGAAAGGGGAAAGTGATTCCTTACGCAAGTCCATCGTCTCGGTCCATCCTCCTATTGTTACCCGTATTCTATTCCGCCCACCCGCCTCCCAATACATCCCCAACTACAACCAATGCCGCCTCAGCCCATTTGTGCTTTCCCGCCCCCACGTTGCGCTCTGCGTTTGTTTTTGCTTTTTCTTTTCGACCCTAATGCTAACTCGACTGCTTTTCCTTGCCTTACAATACTGCTGCCGGCTTTTGACTATTACTATCCAGGTCCTGCTTGGTCTACCGGAAGCATGCTTCCTACCTAGCCGTCCAGAGTCCGCCACAACAGCAGACTGTCTTTCACTAGAACTCCGTTAAGCCAACCACTGCATCTCCTCTAATAATCAAGCCAGAGTGCGCTTACCATCTCCGACTGTTACAAGCCGTGAACAAGCATGATTATGACGGGCCTTGGCTTTAGTAACGATGGTCAATGGCTGGTGTGTTCAAGTATCGGTTAAGGCTCTGCACATGTGTGACTATAAAGATTTAACCAGCTTGACCTCATCACCCGTGAGTTTCCATTGTGCCATTATAAAACACTATACTATTGCTCGATTGCGTTATCATGTCATTTTGTCGTCGTGCTGTCGCTCCATTGTGCTATTATGTCGTCGTGTCGTATAATCATACACGTCCTGCTTCTCCCCAGGCCTGTCTGCCTTTCCTAATCAAGACATACTGAAATCAAAGCGCTGTGACCTATTCGTCCACTGTAGATCATACAGTGGCCAGATACAAGCATCCCGCATGCTCCATCCACACAGTCATACGTCGTGTACATACTTGTGCAACTAATACCAGGCGCCTCCAAACATGCCCCGCCGCTGCTCGCGCAGCTTCTTCTCGTTACTCCGGAACTTTTGAACCACATGGCGGAGAACCAAAAGGGTCAAGACACACTCGACGTAGTGATTCGTTCGTGTGGAAGCCTTTAGGTGCCGCTCGCCCTCCGACTTGCTGGCTTGCGCTGCAGCGTCAAAGTGCGGATTGGTTTGCGACACGATGTGTGTAATCATGTCAAAATGATCTTGGATTCTCTCGACAGGCCGCGAAATTCGCTCGGCCGCCTCTCTGGCCTTTATGCTTTGGTACATTTCCACCAGCTCTTTTGCCTTTTGCTGCAAAGTGGCGAGACTAGCTAACTCTGCCAACTCAGCATCAGCACTAAGGGCAGCCATGACGGCAGCGTGATGAACAGTATGCAGGTGGTGGACGAGGCTCAAAAGGGCGGTTTGCTGCGCCATGTGAACGTCTTCGCAGATTACCCACATTGTATGTCTGTGCGACGACAAGCTTTGGAAGCCGGCTACGGAAGTCTGGAGCAGACCGTTCAAATATGATCTTCGGACAAAGAGGCTTCGGAACGTTTCCATATTCTGCTTCGGCGTCCACGGATTGACGGGTAGAAGATTGGCCAACTCTCGTGGATGAAGGGCACATTGCCAGGATGCCAGTATGGCTTGTTTCAAGCACAGTCGCTCGATGTCGCCGTCAATAGTTTGAGGGATTGGTTCGTCCGCAGCAATCTGCTCCCCGAACCGAATGACGTAGACGCCGCAGTCCCATCCGTTGGGTTGCTTGGGGCACTACCTTGTGGGGTTAGTACTTCCTCATAATAGGAGAGGATGCGGATTGGAGCGGTATGCCATGCTCACCCTGCCCTGTTGTAAGTGAATTTCCATTTCCTCCTTGTCCATGACCCATCGTATGAGGTTCGCAACAGTGTCTCCGCCAGCCTGCGCGCCGTCGAGTGACTTTCCCGAGTTGTACTCCATGAGAGTTTGGTTGTGCGGGGTCCAAAGAAAAAGAACCCAGTGGTTGTTTTTGCAGAATGGGATGATGACCTTTCTCTTGACCAGAGTATGTCGTAGGCGTTGCCGCGCGCGTTGGCCGAGTTGGTGCGATGCGACCGTTTGGGAATCGACAATACCGACGTCTTCCGACTCAAGACGTTGCATGAATGTGTGGACAGTGTGATCATCGAGCCATCCGCGCTGGTCTAGCCGGTCCAGACTCAGGACAGTGAGAGCCAAGTCTGCACGGCGGGGTCCCACGCGACTTGTACATTGTTGCGTTACTTCTGGCGCATCGAAACCACGCTGAGGCCGCGCTCGACCTGCGCATTGCCTTTTTGGCATGCTGATTGGCTTAGTCTCGGTAAGGACACTTACACTTGGCACGTCGGCTTCGCTGTTTGTGCGTTTTCTGCCGAGCCGTTGCGTCACCTTGTCATTTTTCCACGCAATAGGCCACAACGGTTCAGATAGGGAGTCGAGAGCCGGCATGGGGTCCTCTGGAAATGAAACGTTGGATTTAGTCGAAAGAAGCAATTCATTGTCGGGGTTGGGATCGAGTTCAAGCCCATGTTCCGAGTCGGAGTCAACGCCGAAGTTGTCGTCGACACCGGACTCAACAGAGTCATCGTGGTTGAGACTAGTGTCGAGTACATCATCTCCATCTTCATTGTCGCTATGGCCGTCGCCGTTTCTCTCAATGCGGTCGCTCTTATCCTCTACCCTGTCGCTGAACAATGGGCCCACACTATCCAACGGTAACGGCGACATGCTGTCACGACCGAAACTGCGCAGAGGAGACGAGAAGGCTTGTGAGGTTAGAGCCTCACGAAACTGCTCAGGACTCGATGCTAGTTCGCTGTCAGCGTCGGCAGCGGCACAAGGGGCAGCGTCGGCGGAAACATCGGCGGAAACATCGGCGGAGGCGTCGGCATCGACACTAGCGTCACCATCCCGGAGTCGCAGGTCTACAGGCTGGTTGGAGCCGAGACTTTGGGGGTTGACGACTGGGTTCTCGTTGTTGGGATTTTGGATTCTGGCGGGGGCTGCGGGGTGCGCGGGGTGTGCGGGGGTATTGTCCCGGGCGGCCTCTTTCTTGGGCGGCCAAATTGTAGGATCGACTAGGCAGATACACAAAGGTTAGAAAAAGCGGTTGGAATCGTTAGGGTAGGGTGGATGTACAAAAGTTAACTGCGCGTTGTAGTCTCAGATACGGCGCCAGAAGATATCGGTATTTCTCGTGCAGGGTCGGCGTTCGTTGGAAGGCATCATAGAGGTCGCACAAGGTGGTGGCGGGACACTTCCGGGTGAGGGAGACGAAGGCATCGAGGCAGGGCCGGGATGCAGCAATGTCAGTGCCAAACAGCATGACCAAGACGCCGATGGAGCAGTCGAGACTACTGCAGACGGACTTCCATCGACGCCGAATGTCTGAACGGAGGGAGGCAACGTCCTCGGTGAAAGACTCGTCCACGGCGAGATTGAGTATTTTGCGGTGGACGTTGAGCAGCGCCCATTGCAGGAAGTCGGCTTCGGGACGCTCCGTGACGAAGTCTTGTTGCAACTGGGTCCATCGGCGGGATAACAAATTGTTGTCAAAGTGTTCCGAGAGCGAATTGAGGCGCTGCAGGCTTTGGTCTAATGCCATGACGATTCACAGCTCGCGATTGGTGGAGAATGGGTGTTGAGGACGTGATATGGCGCGTTGGGGCGACTGTGGCGTGTTGTCGCGAGGTTGACACGACATCACCTGACATGGAAGGACGGAGTGTGTGCCGGGGTTGGGTCATCCAAAGTACCTGGCAGGGCAGGCGTGGGCATTCTGTCGGACAGAAGACCCAGAAGTGGGCAGCCTGACGGTGAGACGACCCAGAATTGCGGGGCAATCCCTCACCCACGGCGGAACATGTACTGCACCGATACCCATACAATTCATTCCACTCAGCAGCGCCGATTTGTCTTGTTCATTAGTTGGAATGTCCATTTGCTTGCCATAAGCAACATGAAAAGTGATTGACTTGAGAGGCCAGGTCTACCTCACTCGCCCACTTCGGCCTATAGGCAGGGTTTCCACCAACCCACCCCCTTAACAAATCGGGCGCACTGGATTGTGAGTTTGGGAAAGGTTACGGGTGCATACCACCACCGTGAACCACTCGTCGCCACCCGGGTGTATTTAGTACTTGGCGGAGTGGTGCGCGGCTAAACCACGGACCCTGTTACATAATCTGTGCATAAGTCTGGTCTGGCTGGGGGGAGTGACATGGGCGGGACAGCATCATTCCCGCCGTCGCCCGCTGCCACTCTTTTTTCGACGCCTACACGCCTCACCTCACAGAAGGCATTGTCAGGGTACCGTCCCGTTCTTCATCGCCAGTAACGACAGCAGCCTGTGATTTTTGACTTTTTTTTTCTTTCTTCTTCTCCCCTGCTAATTTCCTCAACGTCGTCGCCCCATGCTTCCGTCGCCTACAGTGCGGACACGCTGCCCATCATCGCATCCACCAAATGCCCAGGCTCCAAAGCACTGCTCAAAAAGAAATACTGTTTGTATCACGGGTAGGTCAGTGAGACTTCTCGATCGATGAGTTGTGAGTAGCAATGGTCACTTAGGAATTGGTGATAATTGCTGGTTGAGTTGAGATGTGGAGGGAAGAGCTATCAGGATGGCCAGCCGCAGGGCGAAGTGGGGCATGTCCCTCCGTTGTGGCTGAGCCAGCGACGCTTGCCCAGCGTGGCTGGGGCTGGCCCGTGATAGCCATCTCCCATGGCCTCACGTTCGCCCTATTTCGACAGATCGGCTTTTGATTCCAGGCGCGTCGCAGATCGTCTGATAGCTGATGATGCTGTACTCGGCGTCGCTCGTCATTCCATCCACTGTAGGCTTTCCCACACTCGCGCGCTCCGGCGCATGACCCGCCCACGGCTGGCCAAGAGCGAAAGCTTCACTCAGTGCTTGAGAATAAATACGCCGATTTACACAGCTAGGTCGTTTTGAACCTCTCCTGAGGGGCCGCAGTCGTCTTTTGCTACTCTACGTCATCTGCCTGTGGATCCAGATACGTACTCACCCTATGCTAGCCAACACCAAGACCCAACCCAGGCCTGACGAAGAAGCCACGGAGCTGTTGGTAGGTCGTGTTGCTACCGCCGCCGTCGTGGTCATCACAACGGTTGTACCTGCCCTCTGTGCCGACAATCTCGTCATAGGCATTGATTCCGTTGTTGAGACTGCGCACGTCAGCCGCATTCTCATCGAGTTTATATCTATATCAATATCAACACCTTTATTGTCGGTGCTATACCGACTGCTGCGAAACTGGATCGGTCGTGCGAGAGAGAATGGGCGTTGCCATAGACGTCGCTTTCGGCTCCAGCATTCTGGTTGCGCTTCTCTTCACCCCTTGGCTCGCCCTTCTTGGATGGGCTGCATTCGGCAAGCCCATGAGTTTACATTTCAACACCTTCGAGACCGTTGTCCGGTAATAAATATGGCCTGCCTGGGATTCAAAGAGGACGCAAACTGTTTGATCTCGTGGATCGTGACAGTGCTGGTGTCCTTCGTCTCCTGGGTGTCGTTAAATGACTGGAACATGGAGATCCGATAACTGACCTTAAACCCTTGGGTGCGTGCATGATATTCAATAATCCGTCAACCCCTTAATCCGTTAATCCATTGCCTCCCCTCCCCCATATCACTATCCGTATAAGTCCCAGATAGACCGCTCCCAACAACACCAACACTTGTCCGACATACGTCTGCTGCCCACTCTCTCGAAACGAATCCACCAACTCGAGAAGCTCGCCATCCATCTGCCGATGATACCCCCCTACCTCACCCTCTCTCCTCCCAGTCACCCCTCATCAGCCTGCCTAGCTGCACAGTGAACCCGTTGACGTCCTTTGGGAGCTTTGTCTGTCCTCGGGCTTGTTCATATCGGGATTCTTATAACTTGAGCATGACCGCGTCTCCGCCCTCTGTCTTTCCCCTCGCACCCTTTTCCATGTCGCACATCCATGAAACATCGTTTGCCTCTTCCTTGGCCCGCAGGTCACGAAGGATGCGGCACGGGTGAGGCAGACTGAGGCCGAGCACACGGCAACAAGGCCGACGCATCTCGCGGCCTGTTACAATCCCTTCTATTGTCTATTTCACGCGTGGAGAAAGCAGTATATCTTCAGCAGGTTTCAGCCGTGTCGATGGTCCCCAGGATTGGAGTCGTCTTTGTACTCCATCTCAAGTCGGGGGCTTGGGCTGTCCCCCTTCTTATGTATCTCCCGGCCATGTCCGACATGCAGACTCATCTATAGCATCACGGGGAATCACGGCCTCACAAGACCACAAAGCATATCACAACGTCATTCTCTACAATCCAGCGTCACTATCATCGCCTCTCGCTCTTCATCCTCACATCCACTCCGGGGGCTTTCGCGGCCATAACAACATGAACACTGCCAAACCATCGTACGTCGGCCGGCGGTAGGCCTGGCTGCCTTGGGCCCGTTGTCGTCGAGGTGTGCGTCGCACTGCACTCCCTGCACCTCCTGCGACCGGACGACCCGTTCCAGGCGCCGACGCCATTTGACTACCTCCAGCTCCACGCCGCGTCGACGCCTTTCTCCCCGCCGTCCCTCGCGCATCTGGGTCCGGCGTTCGAGGCGAAGCTCCGGTGAATGGTCCATGCGGTGGCACGAGGCGTGAGGGAGCGGCAGTGTCGACGCCCGCTACCTCGTGTCCAAGATGCTCGTAAGCGGTCCGGCGCGCCGCATGTAACTGAAGTGCATCTACCCGTACACCAAGCACAGGGAGTATCTGGCGGCGTTAGACAGGCTCTGCGGCAAGGTATCACGAGAGATAGGCTGAAAAGCCCCTAAATCCTGATCATCGTGCAAGGCGCGCGCGCGCGCGCGCGCGTGTGTGTGTGTGTGTGTGTGTGTGCAGGAGCCGCTCCCTTGGGCATCGCCAAACGAACGCCTGGCAAGCTGACCCACGGTCTTCAGCAAGATTGCCTTGGGCCAAGCGGTATTTGTATCGAAGGAACCCGACGTATGCATACAGGGAAAGGAGAAAGGGTTACATGTGAAGGAGCAGCAAGGACAACGAGGTGTCTCATTTGAATAAGAGGAACTTTTAGCAGCAGACATCAGCAACAAGCCGAGATAGAGATGGACTGTCGCCATAGGCGGTGCCTGTGCGGCGTCGGTGCCTCCGAGTTGCGTGGTGCCGCCCGCGTCCTCCGGCACTGGCACAATCACAATGTCAGTTCCACCAAGTCGCCTGCGGAGCTGGTGAGCCGCCGTTGTAGCACCCGGCACGGCGGGAAGGGAGACAGTGGTATGGAGGCAGTCGTGTCAAGAGGTAGGGGCTGGTTTCTGTCGCTGGCGCTGCTGCTGCTGCTTCCATGATTCGGCATCGTGCGCTCCCTCCTCTCTCACAGCGCGTCCAAAGTCGGCCTCGAAGGCGGCGGTTCGAATCGGTGTGAGGCGGAACTGACGGGATGTAAGGGATAGGGCATTGACGCGAATGGAAGGAGTCCTGGGCGCGGAGAAGTAGCGAAAGCCATTGTAGTCGCCAGCGTTGTCGTCATCGTCGTCGTGGCGGTTGCTTCCCACGGTGCTCACGACGTTGAAAGCATCCCTGCTCTTGGGGAAACAGTATTGCGTGGTAAGAAACCAGGCCTTGTCGACGTCAGTGAGACTTTGCTGCGGCGGTCTTTGTCCATTCGTTCGTCGGCGTAGTCCTTCCTGAGGGCGGTGTCGTTGCGGTCGATGGCGACGGTGCGGCTGGCGAGGTCGAGGAAGACCCGGGACGTGACCGGGACAAGGAAAGAGTCGGCCTAGCCTAGCTGCATCTTTGCACACCGTACTTGTTCAGCCTTGGAGAGAACGCCGGCACCGTACGACAATGAGACCTGCCAGAAGAACATCTTTTGCCTGCAGCGACGAATGCCAGGTCATTTCGTTATCGTTATCGAGCCCGATGGCACGAATGGGCCTTCCGCGTTGGCCGAGATGGCGGGAAAGATGGCAGGGAGACTGAGAACCGGCCTCGGAATTCCAGGCCAGTAGAGAGGAAGGGTGACTTGCCAGGACCAGACGGGAGCCCCTGGGGGATTCTGCCCTTTTCCTGTCGAGTTCCGCCCTTGCCCTTGCCCGTCGTCTTGCGCCGTAGGCAAGCGCGTGATGGCCAGGCGTGGTCGGGCGGGGATGAGTGCGAAGCTTCCCAGGCCGCCACAGCTTCCAATGGCACGTCGTGTTGCTGGTGCCGGTGGCCCGTCGGGCGGCATGTGCTGGATGCAGGATTGTTCAGGCCCGAACACCCACCCAGCCAGACCTGGGGCAAGGAAGCGAACAGCCGCCCGCCGTTTCTATCCCAGCGCGCATCCAACGCGACAGACTCCTCGGGAGTGGTTGGTTCTGCCTCGCCACGTGTGCGACGGGCTCTAATCCAAGTGCCCACTCGCCTGTCCGTCACCGGTCTGGCATCCCGCGAGATGCTGGGCAGGGATGGGGCGTCATTGTGATGGGCAGTGGTGTTTGCTGTTTGTACGGTAACGCCTGGTGGTGGTGGTGTCTTCTTTGTCGTTGCTGCTGCAGTTGTTGTCATAACGGCTGTCGTATTGGCGATGTCGATGGGAGGACGGCAATCAGCGAGAAGGCTCAAAAGATAAGGTGTTGCTGAGTGCTGAGTGCTGAGTGCTGTGACGGTGCCGGTGCTACTCTCGCTGTTATCCCCCGCCCCCACTGTAGCGCCCGTGGGTCTAGGGACTTTCGGTGTTATTTTACCGATATCCAGCATGGTGACACCCACCTGTACGATAAGATTAGACACATCCGCGCTAGCCCTCTCCGGGAGGCGACCGTTGCGGACTGTGGAGTGTCAGCTGGCAGGTACGTACCACAGCAGAGAGAGAGAGGCAGTGTCGAAATGTTCGTGCGAGTTACATGCTGTGTACAATGTGTCACACGGTCCCAAAGGTCAGTGCGACAAGGGCAGGAGGTTCTCAACCAGGTGACTTGTCCATCACCGTATTTGTTAGCATTCTCAAAAGCCATGTGCCATCCCACAAGTATTGTCTTGCCTCAGCCTTTGTTAATCATTTGTAAACGTTGGCTTGTCTACGTAGAGCTTCAGTCTTGGTAACAGACTCCTGAGCTATAGCCATCTTACACTCCAGCCTTGATCACATACGACCATACCCATTGGAGAACTCGGGATCCCGTCCGCTCTCCCATAGATAAGCCAATGAGGGCTGGAGTAGTAGTCGGGTCGGTGACGACCGGCGAATGCCCGGTGTTGTATGTCTTTTTGTTGTTTTTCTCAATCCATCGTTGGACATGGTGACTGACAGGTCGGCCGACTATGTACAACCCGCGCTGCAAAAGGCAGGCCCAACGCGCCGGAAGATCTCCACCGCCATCTCGGCGCCATGCCTTTCGATGACAATCTTGGGCGGGCGGCTAGGGCACCGAGTCGCCGAGGGGAAGCCATTTCAATTCCTAGGGCCCATTAGATTGGTGAGCCAAAGCCATGCATGGCCTCTAGTCGCATCGGCCCGCCGCTACGCGAGCGGTCAAGACGGCCGGGTTGCGACATGAGGGCGGACAGAGATCGAGCGAGGCGGGGCGTTTCCGTCAGGCAGCGTGGTTGCGTCCGTCCATGTGGGTGCCACTGGCTCGGGCCAAGAGGGGCGGGTTTATTTTGCCGTGAAGGAGCGATGGTGACGATGGTGACGATGGCGACGGCGGTCGTGGTGTGATGGAAGTCGGGTTCGAAGATGGGCGGCGCAGACAGACAGCGTGCCCATGGCCCACGTGTTGTTGTCGTGGCTGTGGGTTTCGCGGTGGTACAATGCCCGCGGGGCAAGAGACGTCATCGGTATTCTTTACGGATAGGCCGGTAAAGGACGTTGCTATCCTTTACCGACATCCTTTACACGTCACGGGCCACATTCGGTGCGCCTTCCACCGCCCCTCCTGTTGCACGGGTGGTGCGTTGGGCCGTGACGTCTTGTTCCTCCCTGTTGGCATTTCGGCTTCCATGTCCACCATCAACACCGAAACAGAGCCATCAGCATTGGCTGCACCATCGGTTTCCCTCAAGGTTTCGCCCTCGTCGTCCTCCATCCACATCATCGCCCCATCAACCTCTACCGCCCATGCCCAGGCCCACGCAGCCGAGAGCCCCTCCGGGCATTGCCTCCCCCCATCGCCAGACCGATTGGTTCTCGGTTCTCCAACAACGCCTCGGAAGCCGCGACAAAAAGTTCGTCAGCACTCTAATCTTGAGAAAGTCTGTCATAACATCTGGCTAACTTGCGCAAGCACGCTCGGTCCCCGGCTAGAAGCCAGCTAGTCGCCGCGCAAGAGTCGACAGGTGACTCCACGCCCTCTGTAAGCCTAACTCGGCAGCCACTCTGCTTCATTCCCTATGGAAGCAGCAACTTCATGCTCTGCAGGTATCGACGGGGTACGGTCAGGCTAATGTTTTTCTCCAGGTTCAGGACTATATGTACAGCCTCGTCGACCAGCCTCCCTCAAGGTCTGTCCTTCATCAATTCACCAAGGATTCCCTTCAAGGATACCCTGAGCCTCTTCAATACAATATACGCATGCAAATCGCTCGTCAGCTGCCAAAAATGAAGCACGCCCGTAATACCGCTGTTGCTGAGCTACCCGCCGAGCAGAAAGCCGCCCTTCAAGCCGAGGCCACACGCAGCATCAAAGCCAAGAGTGACAAGAAGCGCAAGGAGGAGAGGAAGCAGTTACTGGATAATGCCTGGGGCAGTCGTCGCGCATGGTGTCGGGCCGAGTACTTGCCGAGTGATTCTCCTGGCCTCAACATCGCCTCGTCCTTCCTCACCCTCACCAATGCCGCTCACCAGCACGGCATTCCACTCGAATCGTTCTACACGCCCGGCGGTCTACTACACACCCTGGCTCACACACAGGATCCCCCGCCTTGCCATACAAGATACTGGCCACAGGCATACAGAAATTCGTCGGCGGCTTGTCTTCTCCTCCTGCTACCCAGGAGGCACATGACCACGACGCTACGCAGCAAAGGGAAGAATCCCTCTCTCCGATTGATGACGGCGTCGCACACGACCTAGGAGAGGACGAAGATGACAGCGGCTGGCCTACGCCCGAGGCACATCGGCGCCAAACACTCTCTCCCAATCACTGCCCTCTGAACTGGATGGAAGGCGACTCTTGCGGTTTTGACCCGGATCTCCAGCTAATGACAGCAACAATCTTGGCGACTCTCCACCTCCTCTGCCCCGTTCCCTGGACAATCATACCTCCATATACATGTCTACTGAGCAACAGATGCCGTCTCCTGTCAGCCTCCCAAACAATTGCCCTCCGAGCTGTGATGCAGAAACGAGTAGACATCAGCATGAGGGGGACAAGTCCCCGGCAGCATCCGCTTGCCTATCCGGAACACAAACCATGACTGACGACCATCTTTTAACCCCAAGCTATGATTTGTACATGATGAAACAGCATTTATAACAGCGAAAGAACAGCTTCGCTCAAGGGATGAGCGACTACTGGGGGACACCATATATACGGTCATTCGCGCTGTCGGTCCAGATCGAGCAACCCTTATTCGGCGCAAGATCAAGGTCCTGGATCCTCTTGCTATTCAAGTGGACAATCCTTTTTTCGGGCAAAAGTCCATGCCCAAGCTGGCCAGGTTCTCGCACGTCTACATTCCTCTCCACCATGTTGGTGATCCAGGACACTGGACCCTGGCACGCCTTCAACTTTCGACATCCGTCCTCGGTCCCATCGCGGAGGTCTTACACTATGACTCCATTGCCAGCCCCAAGCGATCGGCTCATGCCGGCGCTACATTCAAGGAGCTGGTTGTAAACTCGATGCCTGGGTACCAATTTGTCTTCCGTGATCAAGTAAGCCCCCCTTGGAGCAGTGCAACCCGTGTAATGACTATGCTGATGCATGGCCCATCACAGCCTTCTCCGCAGCAGCAAGACACCATCAATTGTGGCGTTTACGTTATTATCAATTTCGGGCACCTCATTTTCGGCAACGACCTGCCCCAAGCCATCGATCCGGCAGCCGAACGAAATCGTCTCCTCGGCGTATTGTTGTCGGGTCCGTCCACTCGTATGCCTCCGGGAGCCGCCGAAAAGGCTTCATCAGCACATGGGCCACCGTCTATGGGTTCTGTCCCCTTACATCCCATCCCGGAGGAGCCTTCCCTTCCGGACAGTCCGATGACGCCGATTCCTGTCACGAAACCCGTCACGAAGCCAGTCACCGAGCCCATTGACAGTGGCATGAATCAAACCGAAGACACCACCCAAGTTCCACAACTGATCGCAAGCGAAAGGCCAATGATACGGACAACCCCGCCGCTCAGGAAGGCAAAGAGCCGCTGGGCAAGCGCCAGCACCATCAACAAACGCTGCAGGATGTGGGAGATCAACTAGTAGAGCCTGGTCAGCTGCACAAGGTTGCGTGCAAGCTTGACCGCGCCCAACAACGCCTACTCCAGCTTTAGTCCGTAGTCGAATTAAAGCATCCGCACCTTGAACAAGCAGTTACTGACATGAAAACAAGGAAGGACCACTACCACGACGCCGTGTTTCTCGAAGAGATGCAAAAGTGCGCGGACAAGAGGCTCCAGACGACCCAGAACCAGGAATTACAGGCCAGCATATGGCACACGATCGGAGAGACACGCGCCAAACAATTCAAGTGTGGCTGGGATGGCAAATCAGCAGTGGATGCAAAGCAGTGGATGCAAAGCAGTGGATGCAAAGACGGCGCTTGACGCGTCGCAGGCGGCCCATCGACAAGCGGAGCAGGCCATTCGGAGCAATTCCGAGGTTGCCACGTCGGTTGCCCTGACAGGCAGGCTGACGGCGTTTTGCCGACAGCAAGACAAGCTCCGTAAGCTCCAAGAGGGCTTAAATTTCCTTGACGAGGGAAAGCTTCTCCTCGGCATCGAAGACATGGGTGACGACTTGGACGAGATCTGAACCATTGTTGGCCACCAGTTGCGAATCATTAACAGCGACCAAGAGAGGGCCTGTTCTGCGCCAGTGCACCAGTATGCAATCCAAATCTTTGCTGCTTTCCCAGGAATGCCCCGCGACTGTCAACGTGCGCCTCTCTTCCATAGAGCGGCCTTGGCCAGCCAACCTCCACCAACGCTTCACGGCGCATTTTAACAACATCACGGACACAATCACGCCCACCTCATTCAAGTCATGTCGCTTCCACGCGCCATTTTGGAAGCAGTGGGCGCAGACGATGAGGTACTACTGGACGTCCAGCGCGCAAGGTCGCATCTTAGCCAAGACGCATCAGTAAGTACGCCCCAAAGATGGCACAGTCCCACCCCTGGATCTAGCTTGTATTGCTAACGTCTCTGTTAACTGCAGTCGAAAAGAGCCCGCTTGTCGTACTTTGCACAGCCGAAGCAGCAAGCAACTGCTCACAGGGACATGTTCATCACCCCAGAAACGGAAGTGATTGCGCTGCAGAGATGACAATAATCCAGCCCAAGAACCTACCTCTAACACTGCCTGCCTGCCTGCGGGCGTAATGTACTCCATGCAAACGCCTGGACAACGGGACCCCTCGCTGATGTGGAGCGAAACGGCATGACGAAGCGGCATGTCACTCTCCGCTGCTGGTTGGTTTGCTGGGAGCACGACGCAGGGACACTGGGTCTGCCCCTTTTCGTGTTGCCGGTTTCGGTCATCTAGGTCAATTCTATTGGCTGCATTGATCCCCCTCTCGACCGACGCTGACCCCTAGCCACCGCGGTAGTGCGGGCTTTTACATAGTACCTAACCCGACTGATTTTGTGCTATGCCATCAAGCCTCACATCGTTCTCTGCCCCATTGATGGTCGATGATCCTTGCCAGGGCAGGCCATGGTGTCATCGGTCTACACCGACGTAAGGCGAATATGCTGTGAGTGCCTGATTAGAAGTCGAGTGAACGCCGGAAGTGGTCTTCACTATGGAGTGACGGGTGTGTGCAATGGATTAGTTGACGTCCACTCCCCGGCATGACACAATCAACAAGATGCACAACTGCTGCATGGGAGGGCCGTAGGCCTAAGCTTCCGAGTGGCCGTTGGGTAATAATGCTTTTTCTTTGGATACGTCGATTCCTACGACTTTGTGAAGAATGCTTGCAAGTTACAGCGTTCTCTTCCCCTTCGCGAAGCCGTCGCCTGCATAAACACATCGTAAGTGCTATGGTCAGCCACATGCACGTAGTACTTCCCCGTCCTTTACCCTCCCCCCAAACACTCAGCGCGCACCCTCAGTCAACGTTGGCCGTTGTCCATCTGCCAGTCAGCGGTGAGAATGCACTCTTGGTGGCAGGTGGACGAGTCCCCGCGGCAGAGCTCGCGCAATACGTCGTCGTTTCTAGCACAGCGGGCCGCAAAGACCGGGCATGCCTCGACGTCTTCGCTGTAGGACAGGATTTGCTCGTGGTCGCGATCGAATGTGCCAAGGCCATCGGCATGGCCGTGATCTGCCTCGCTCGGTGTGGCGCCGCGGTAGGCGTACGATGGGCCGTGTAGTCCTTGGCCGCCGATGCGCATCAGGCGTCTGGCAATGGAAGCGGCAACCCAGCCGTTCTGGCAGACGGCGACGTAGTTGAGGGCTCCAAGGCCCATGTCGTCGCGCTCGACGAGGGCGTCGTTTACTTTGAGGAGACGTTCCCGCAAGAGCCAATCGAGGAGGGGGAGCAGGCCGTTGGCGGCGATGATCATGAGGCCGGTGACGCCATGTGAGCCAGGCAGCGGGCGGTCCCAGTTGGCGCCGTGCTGGATCAAAAACCTCGCGCAATTCACGTGGCCGTGGCAGAGGGCGAGGTGGAGCGGCGACGCCAGCGGACACTCCTCGGGGTCGTAGAGCACGTGGAACATTTGAAGAACGCGAAGGTGACGCGACGGACACTGGCAGGTGTAGCGAGACGGCGCATCCACGGCCTCAGCAGTGCGAAGCGAGGGACAATGCCGCATCAGCCACCGCAGGATGGCCAAGTTGCCGATGGTGGCGGCGGTGTGGAGGGCCGTCGTGTAGCCGACGGTGACGGTAAGCGCCGGATCCCAGGGCCAGTGCGGGCGGCAGGTGGTGGCTGGGAGACGGAAGCGAGCCGAGAGGTGCGCCGGGCGGAGAGCGAGGATGGTCTCGAGGAGCGGCCGCGCCTGGGACGTGGTGGCCCACAGGGCGAGGGGTACTGAGTACGGGCTCTCGTGGGTTGCGTAGTCGGTATTGTCTATCTCGGTTTCGTCGTGGTCGAGTGCTCTGCGATGCAGTTTCGGCATCACAGCTCGGTGAAGGCTGCGACAGGTGCACGCGATGGCGCTGAGCGTCGGCACATGTTGGATCGAGTCGACGACCGTTAGCATGACGTCGTAGTCGAGGCGCCAGCCCATGAGGTGAGCGGACCAGCCGGCGGTATGAGGGGAGCCGGACCGATTCTCGTTCGAGACGTTGAAGCTGTGAATTGGAGAACGAAAGAAAAGCCAAAGAGACAGTGTTCCTGCGTATGAGGTGGAATGGGAGATGAAGGTTGGGAGTTGAAAGTGGGAAGATGAAAGTGGAAAGGAGGGGGTTTGGGCGGTTAGCTGTCCGTGACGCACTGTCGCCAGGGCATCCGCCCACCTTAGCAATAAGGCACGACATTCTTAGCATGTCAGGGCTCCTTGGTCATCACCATCTTGGGGTTATATTGGAAGCCAATGTAAGGGGAGGGGCGGCCAAAGAAATCCCATTGAAAAAGAAGGCTTTTTTTTAAGAAAAGAACCCCCAAAAAACAACTGGCGCCACACCGCAACAACGCCACAACAAGCCAGCCCAAACAATACCAAAACACACCGAAACACACCAAAACACGCCGAACAACACCGCGCCAAAAACAAAGAAGAATCTTAACGACGTCCACGGCCACGACCACCACCCAACAAAGACTCCAGATGCAGCCGAACGGCCCGGCCTACCGCACCTCGTTGATGAGGGCCGAAGGTGGTGCCCTCGCGCCGGAGGTGACGAGCCAGGTCTCGCACGGTCCTATTGACCACCCTCTGGGCGGCGGCGTCGGCATCTTGATGCTGCTGCTGCTGCTGCTGCTGCTGTTGTTGTTGTTGTTGTTGTTGTTGTTGTTGTTGTTGCTGTTGTTGTTGCTGTTGTTGTTGCTGCTGCTGCTGGCCCGGGGGGCGCGGTCGTTCCCTGACCCTCTGGGAGCGCCGCAATGTTGGCATGGGCGCAGGCGGCGATGGCGTAGGAGGAGGGGGGGGAGAGGAGAGAGGAGGTGGCGGTGGTGGAGGAGGAGGAGGGGAAGACAGAGGAGGAGGAGGAGAGGGAGAAGAGAGAGGAAGAGGAGGAGGAGGAGGAGAGGAGAGAGAAGGAGGAGGGGTAGAAGGGGGTGGTGGCATGTCGTCACCGTCTCCCCAGCCCTGGAATTCGTCCTCGGAGACGGGCCTCTCTTCTTGCTCTCGGCGCTCTCTCTCGACATCGTCGTTCTCCTCATCGTCCTGTTGCTGCTGCGGCTGCTGCGGCTGCGGCTGCGGCTGTGGCTGCGGCTGCGGCTGGGCCTGGGCCTGGGCCCGAAACAGGGCCTTTGCCCTCCTCAAAGCGAGGGTGACGACGTCCTCGGTGAGCCGCACGGCCCGCTTCTCCCGAACGGCCGCGATGAGCAGGCCGGACCTGGCCGCGTCGTCGGTGTCCTCGCGCCAGAGTTCGTCGAGGGATCGGCCCTCCTTCAGCCAGAGCTTGGTCAGGGTCTTCATGGCCGTCACGACGTTCTCCTTGGGCGGGAGGCCGGGCGGGCAGGCGGCGGGGTACCACTCGGCCTGGGGCCAGGCGTCGCGGAGGTACTGGAGGTTGTTCTGGAGGCGACGGCGGCGAGGGGGCGGCGCGCTGCCCTGCGCTTGGAGGGCGGCGCTGAGGCGGGAGGCGTGGGTGTCGACATGGTGGAGGAGGGCGTCGGCGGGCAGGGAGCGGCCAGCGGGCACTTGACCCTGCACCCAGGGATTGATGACATTGTGCGTCGGAAACGACGCCATCGGATACTGGTTTATGAGGTCCTGCAAGTAAGTCATTAGCGTCAGAGGCGTTACGGGCAATGGATGTATGTATTGCCGTAGGCGATGAGGCTTGTCAGAGGGCTATAGGGTTTGGCTTACATTCATCCCTCCCTCGGAGGGGATGCCACCGACCTGGCGGCTGTTGTTGCTGCTGCTGCCGCTGGCAGAGCCAGGGAGATGAGAGGGAGAGGCCATTGAGAGAGAGTGAGAGAGAGAGAGAGAGACACACACACACACACAGATAGAGAGAGACAGAGAGAGAGAAAGCCAAACAACAACAAAAAACGACGACACCGAGTCAGACGACAAAAAACAACAAAGCAGAGCAGCAAGGCGAAGGCGCTCTGACAAGGACAAGAGACGGACGGAGGAGAGAGGAGCACAACAGGTCAACAGACAGCATGGAAACAAAGGCGCAAAAGGTAAACAACATGGGAGCCATCGTAGGAAGGCACTGGGACACATACAGGGACTCGTCGATGGAAACGGGGGAAGAAGCATTGATGACAGACGGGGGGGGAGGCAACAGTGAGACGACGGCAAGACGAAACTGCTTCACAGTTCGTGAGTAGCATTGGCCGACGTATAGGTGGAGAGGCGCAGAGACACAGGCCGGAGGCAGTCATGGTAAAAGGAGGACATCCAAAGCAGTTGCGGTCGCCGCCACGGCCACAGCCGCAGTTGCAGTTGCAGTTGTAGCCCGACAGAAGACGGAAGCAAGTGGGTGGATGGTGCATCCATCATTTATCGTGGGGAGGAGGACCCGGAAGTGTCCCAGTCGACGTGCCTCGAGCTGTAGCAACTGACTGGCAAGCACATTAGCGCGTCTTGGTACGACGCCACGGCGACGCATGGCATAGACCCGTCCTGTCGGCAGAGGCCGACACCGTCGCGGCGTCGTTCTTGCGAGGCGGCACGGCACGGCCCGCAGAAGAGGAGCATGGACCAGAGACTCGGGGCCGGGGCCGGGGGAGGGTGCGTGTATGTGTGTGCGTATGTGCGTGTGCCTGGAAGCGTGGGCGTGGGCGCTGTGCATCGACATTTGGCCGTTTGGCTGCGGCATAGATCGGTGTAGTGGCAGGATGGACGGGGCGGGCTGGTCACGGGCCGGGTGGGTCCTTGTCGCACTTTGGCACCGGGGACGGGTGTACCTGTACTTGGGTCCCGTCCATCTGCACAGCCACATGGATTAGTCACGTCGATGTGGCCCAGCCATTGCCTCCTCAGCCCAGGTCCATGTCGACAGGCGGCGGGGGCATTGGGTCTTCTCTTTTCCCACTGTCGCACGCTGATCCGGGGAGCAGGTCCAGGGGCTTTCGGTGTTTTTTTCCCGATCCACGCGCCAAGGGGACCTGGCACCAGGGACCGGCCCTCCATCTCTTGTCTCATCATGTCCTTCTGCGCCATGTCCCCGGCTAACTGAACGAACCCGGACCGTGCTGTTTCTTCCCACGACATCCATCATCGCCATCGCTGCCATCTGCAAGACGGAAGCAAAAGACGCCCACTGTTGGTTCCCTCGATTCAATGCAGCCGCGACATCGTCTCGGTCACTCCTCGGCAAGGCAGATGCCCTCGCCTACCTCGTCCCGTCCAACGTCTCGAATGAGTCCGACCTCTGCCCCGTACCGTTCTCTCGTCTCATCTCGTACGTATGTTGGACAACACATCTTTGTCGCCTTTACGGCCTTTGACGTGGCGTCCAACCGGCACCGGCCCGGTTACCCGGCGCCTTGACAGCCGCCCGTCGTACGAGTCGCCTTGAACCACGGCCGGTGCTAGTCGTTGTCTAGCCTTGCGTAGCATGCACATGTTCAAAGTCTTGTTAAAGCCTAGACTACAACCTAATGTAATGATGCTGCAGGGCGACTTATAACGCTGTGGGGTGATCCGCAGGCTAGGCAGCACCCGTCTCGCTGGCCAAGGCGTCGGAATTTGACACGAAGTCACGCCTTGATGGCGGCTGCCAGATAAAATTCCTTTCATGGACCCGGACATGCAAGATCGGAAGAGAGACCGAGAAATCTACTTGACGGGGGAGATGCTCGCCATGCCAAGGGATACCTGGGCTGACGGAAGGCGACTTCGCAGCAGCTTACTAGATGAGCTATTTTTACCGTCAGAATTATATACAACAACATGGCTCTTCGTGGCCAAAATTTCCCACCGCAAACAAGTCAAGATGAGCTATCGGACGGGAAATCCACAATTTCTCCCTTTCCCAGCACGAAGGCCAGACCCGTGGTATTCCTCCCTCGACCAGCAACTATTTCTGATCTGGGCTACCCAGACCCGGCCATACCCCCAAAGGGAACGCCGCATTGCAATAGAAGAGCTTATTCGTCTTGGATGATGGCGCCGGCCTGAGAAGGCTATTACACCCTCGAGGCTTACCTCGTTTTTCAACATTATTCACACATCAGAATTTGATACCCAAGTGAGAAACCCAATACATGATGAATCAGCGACACTCCATTTTCTGCTACCAAAGCCAAAGGAGTAGTTCATTACTCCTTATTAAAAACAGACCTGCTACCAAGATGTCAATCGACGCAAGATTTCAACCTTCTCAGTAGCTTAGTGCAAGACAATAAGATAAAGCTACAACGTCTCAGGGATGTTCTGTTGGAAATCAACACCCCCCACGTAAGAAGCTTTAGCCCAAATTGTAAACCCAAACAAGTCGAGCCAAGAGTGCAGCAATCTGGGTGCACGAGATGGCGACGCTTCTTATGTGCTTGGATGCTTGGGTGATCTGCCCACCTACAACGGAGAGCCGTTGTTGATGATTTGTCTCCGAGATATCAAAGACTAAGAGGAGAGCGAGGTTCAACCGGCATGAAAGCTGTAGGTTGGTTGACAGCATGCTATCCCTTATGAGCTTCAGAAACGGGAAATTCATGGCTAACTAGAAGCCATGGCTGCGCGGATTTCCAAAACCGCCCTCCGTTTTCCAAAAAGCCCAGAAGCCCGCGTGAAGATGCAAATCTTGCACCAGAAAGCGATGTACTAGACTAGTGTAACTAGAGCCAGGCGGCGTTGAATATGTTAGTAATGTAAAGAATATGGAATACGCTGAAGCGCGTGTGGCTGCGGGCCGTGGTTGACTCTCAGTGAGGTCGGATAGGCGACATATCTGTTGACCATGGTCTTTTCTAAGCATTGTTACACCTGAAAAAGCCTGCTCCTGTGGCGAAGGCGCTTGCTCGTTCACGAAAAGAAAAAACCAGAATTCAACTCACCTAGGCCACACAGACTTTCCCAAGCCACCCACAATAAAGCTCGCCGTCCTAACGACCCAATTAGCGAAAGATGACGAGAACTTGAATGATAAAGTAAAGAAGACAAGTAGGCTAGGGGTGCGCAATAGTGATTTTGAGCATGAAGTATCTATAAAGTCGTACTTGCCGCGAGCAGTGCAAAGTTTCGGAACAAGGCTCGCACCCACAGTTAGCTACGGTATATTACGTGCTTTAAACGGTATAGCAGTGCCAGGCGCGTGGCAATGGGTACGTTGATCGAGCTTGTAAAGCTACAAATGCAAAAGCTATCCAGTCAGCTCTTGAAGCAATAACAGTTTGCTTAGCTATACAGACCAAAAGTTACACTTGCACGGGCGCAGTCTGTAAACACATAACAGCTTCTGTTCGTTAGTCTGCTAACTACTATGACGGGTATATGGCTATAACATAGTCATTATTAGCCTCGCGTGACGCTTGCTGTTACCTTTACCAGGCTGATCGTACTGGTGGTCCCCCTAGCCACCTCTTGTGTAAATTGCAGTGTATAGCAGATAAAAAGGAACTAGCCTACAGCAGAGGATGTAATAGTCGTTTGCCTTATATAGACAGTATGTAATATAAGTCTAGTAAAAATATATACAGCGCATTTTATAGTAATGTATCTATATAGTAAGTTATATATTATAATAAGTTACACACTCTCTTCTACCTTTCTACTTTCTTTATAAGTTTATTTAGCTATATTATATAAGTTTAATTAAAACTACTTATTACCTTCTTTCTTATTACTATTTTAAACTACTTTATAAGTTTATATATTATATTTAGTCTTTTTATAATTACTATATTATTATATATATAGTTTAACGTACCTGCATAGTAAGTCGCTAGTTATAGTAAGTTACCACTTTCCTTATTATATAGAAAACCCTCTATTTTTAACTATTTATTAAGAGGTAAATTCTTAGCTAAAAGATATTTAATTTTAATTCTATAGCTATAATAAGAGTTATATTTTATAAAAGAATAGTAAGAAAATTATTATTATTATCTAACCCTTATATTTCTTATCTAAGCCTTTAGATAAAAGTAAAGCTTTAAATATAAGGGTTAGGGTTAAAGGAGAATTTCTATACTATTCTTTAATAAAATATAACTTCTATTATAGCTATAGAATTAAAACTAAATATCTTTTAGCTAAGAATTTGCTTTTTAATAAATAGTTAAAAATAGGAGGTTTTTTATATAATAAGGAAAGTAGTAACTAACTATAACTAGTAACTTACTATACAGGTACGTTAATACCTTTTATATAACCTTTTTTTAATAGTTTTTTTTTAGTATTAATACTACCTTTTTTTACTTATAATATCTTTACTTTAGTAGTATTAAGTAATTTTTTAAGATATAGTTAGGTCTTTTTTACTTTTTAGTACTTACTTAGTATTTTTACTACTATATAATACTTTTCTTTTTTAGCCTTAATAAAAGTAAGCTTATATACTAACTTACTAATACCTTTAGCTTAAAAGTTAATAATTTTATATATTACTATTAGTAAGCTATCTTAATATTACTAAATCTTTTTTTTAAGAAAACTAGTACTTTATATACTATTTAGTACTATAGTTAGTATCTTAAGGTCTTAGAAGTTTTAGCTACTTAGCTATAAGCTAGATAGTATTAGTATTTTTAGCTTAAAAATCTAAATAGAAAATAACTACTTTAAAGTTAAAAAAAAATAAGGCTTATTTATCTAAAACTAGCTTATATATTATTTTTACTTATTAAAATAAAAAAGACTAATTTAAAGAATTTTTTTTATTATTATTTATAATATATAAACTTTATATTTATATTATATTTTTAATTTTCTTACTATATAAATACTTTAATAAGCTAAAGTACTTAATATTAAAAAGGTATATAAAAAGTAATAATACTTTATTTTTTATAGTAGTTATTAAAGTTAGTTAATTTATAGCTATTATAGTTATTAAGAATTAAGAGGTAATAAGAACTTTTTATATAAGACTTTATATACTAATTAAAGTACTTTAGTTAGTTTAGGTTAATCTTATTTATTATCTATCTATTTTTACTTAGATAAATATACTATATAGCTAGAAATTAGTTATTAATATACTAAGAAAAAAAGTAATATTTACTTTTTATAATAATATATAAAGGTATTACTTAACTATCTATATATATACCCTAAATAATAAAAACCTATTTTTAATTACTAAGCTACTTTATATAAGGGCTTTTTTTATAGTTAGAAGTTATAATAACCTTTATATATAATAGTATTCTTATTAAAAAGCTAATTTTATTAAAATTATAAATATTATAGTTTTATATTTTATACTTTATAATTATATTTTATATAAATATAAACTAGCCTTATATAATTATAAAATTCTTAGCTAAGGCCTTTTAATAGTTAATTTAATATTAAAATTATATTTTTAATTAAGGTTATTATTATAAAAAGTTCTCTACTTATTAAGATTTAATATATATTATATTATACTTAGTAAGAAGTTAGTTAGCTATATCTTATATATCTTCTTATTATAAAGAAAACCTTTTATTAATTAGGTTAATAACCTATTTAAGAATTACCTTCTTTTTATTATAGTTATCTTTATTAAATTTAGTTATTATTTATCTTTTATAATATATCTAGTATGTTAGTTATAAATAGTTATAAATAGTTACTTTAGGTACCTTATAAATAGATATAGCTTTTTATATAGATATTTTTAGGTCTTTTTATAGAAATTAATATATAGGCATAAGAAATTAATATATAGGCATAAGTCTTATATAGGTATAACTTTTACTTTCTTTTATTAGTTTAAAAAATATTGTTAGTATAATTAGATTCTACTAGATCCTTATAAAGTATCTTAACCCTTTTTACCTCTTTACTTTCTTTACTATAAGGTTATATTATTAAGCCTCTAAGTCTTATGCTTTTTACCTATAATAGCTTCTTTAACTAAAGCTAGAGATATTCTATAAGGCTAATCTTAAAGTAACACCCTTACTAATAAGCCTTCTATTTTCTATAAGTAACTATTAATTAATTACGGCCTCCTACTATTATCTAGCTAACTACTATTATCTTCTTTTTCTAAAAGCAGCTGCTTTAGCGTTAGTTAATTTTATAAAGTTAGTAATCCCTAAGGGTAGTATAACCTTATTATAAAGCTTCTAGCTAACATACTATAAAATATATAACCTTTTATAAATAATTACCTTAGTATAAAGCTTATACTATACCTTACTTACTATTTCTCTAAAGAAATAAAGATAACCTAAAGAACTACTTTTCTATAACTTTTTCTAAAGCGTAGCCTCTCTCTCTCTAGTAAATAGTTTTAGTAACCTTTTTAACTTACTATAGAATAGTTTAATAATACTCTTTAGCTTATTTTTTAAGTTATTAAGACTAATTAATAGCTTATAATAGTACTTCTTTATTAATAAGACTATGTTTATTAATAATAAGAAACATAAGGTCCTTAAGTTAACCTACTACCTTATTCTTCTTTATAGTAATTCTTTTCTTAAAGTAAAGTATCTTTTTAAACTACAGCCTTTTATTACACCCTAAGTAACTAATCCTTTTCTTCTTTTATAACTAAAATCTTAAACTTACTAATTCTTAGTAATCTAAAGTAAACCTATAATACCCTTTTTAACTAAGTTAATACCTTTATAAAAGCTAATAAATTTAGTATTATAAAGTAGTATTAATATTAATATTAAGGCTAAATTATATAATATATATTTTAATATAATTACTTTAGTAATCCTAGGCCTATAGAGGGTATAAGAATTTAATAGTATAAATCTTAAAAGTATAGCTACTAATAGTAAATTATTATAAAGGCCTAAGAGAAAGGTAGGTAGCTATTATAATATTATTAAGACTTTTAGTATAGTTAGTATAACTATAGCTTTACCTTTAAAGTATCTATCTACCTTTTTTATTATAGGCTTACCTAGCCTATAATAAATATAATTAATATAATAAGCTAATAAGTTAGTATTTAGGTATGTAATATATATACTATTATTTAAAAGCAGTTTCTAAAGTCTTTTTTTACCTAGTAAGATATTTATAACGCTAGAGCTTACGTAAACTAAGATAAACTAGCTAGATATTTACTAACTATAGCGTTAATTAAGCTATTTAATAAATAAGATATCTTATATATAGTAAAATAGGTAGATAATAAGCTAGACTGCCTTATTAGCCTTATCTAGACCTTTTACTACTATCTCTAAATATAAAAGTAATTTCCTAAGGTAATAAGTTTTAATAATACTTATAATACTAATTACTTTAAGCTTTCTTTTTTTTAAGCTACTAGGCAGACCTACCTTAGATCTATTTATAATACTATGTTTAGCCTTATTAATAATAAAAAACTAAAAGGTTTTTAGTTTCTCTTAGTAAGTATTTACTAACTTATAAACTAATACTTAGTCTGTTACCTTACTATTATTATTATAGACTATAATAAGTAGATAAAGGCTATACTAAATAAGTAGTTCTTAGATATTTAGTAATAACTTTATATTTACTATATTAATTCTAACGTTATACTTAGGGCTAAGCAGAAGTAGGTTAAAGACTAAAGCTATAGTAGTAATAGTAGTAGATCTAATAATAAAGGCTACTAGCTACTAATATATATACTAGTTATACTAAGTAATAAAAATAAGGCCTATATTAATATACTTATTAATTAGCCTTCTCTTTATATATATTATAAAGTTTTTATAATATAAAAGTATATTATTTTTACTAAGACTAAGTACGCTTTTAAGAAAGCCTAGACTAAGCTTTATAATAAGTTTAATAACTAACGCCTAATCCTTTAGTACCTCTATATAATATACCTACCTTTAAAAGCATAGTAGGCCTACTGCTTTATTTAAAAATACTAAAACTTTAGTATCTATGTTACCTTTAGTATAAAGTTAAGTAATAATAATATTAAGGGCTATTTCTTAAATAGTCTTAGTTACCTATATTAACTTATTAATATTATATAAGATATAATTAGTAACTAGAAGTTATACTTTAGGTAAGCTTATACTAAAAATAAAGTACTTATAGGCTAAAAGTATATAGGTACTTACTTTAAGTACTTAGGCAAACTTTAGATAATGCTTTTCTTAAAGTATCTTACGTTAATTAGGAAGTAATACTACCTAGTAAAGAAGGTAATGCTTTTTAGTAAAAGGCTATTCTCTGCTTTTCTTAGAGAATATAGCCTAGACTGTACTATTTTAATTAAGCTAGGTATTTTATACTATTATAAAATTTACTTTAAAATACTAGATTTAGCTACTTTTAGTAAGTAAGAGGTATACCCTTAGTAGTATCTTTAAGAGATATCTTTATTTAATCTATACTACTAGATCTTTAACCTAAAGATTACTATATCTCTCTATAGTAGGCTAAAGAATATAGTATAGCTAGTCTTATTATAACTAGTCTTACCTAAAGAGGGCTAGTTAGCTAGTTAAACTTATACTACTAGTAGTAGCTAGAGCATAGGTAGAAAAAAGTAAGGCTGCCTTCTTAAAAGTAAGAATAAGTTAATAATAGCTAGGCTTACGTAAGAGGTAAGTTAGCTAAGTTAAAGCTAGATATTAACCTTATCTTAGTAATAAATAAGAAGCCAGTCTAGCCTTCTTAGTAAAAAGAGGATAATAAGGAATTATGTAAGTAGATAGCTAATACAGCCTAGTATTTAGAGAAAGTAAAGTTAGTAAGAAATAGTGTATAGTAATAATAAATCTTTATAACTATATTATAAGAGGTAGTTAGGTAATAGGCCTTTCTATTTACTATATAGTCTCTATTTAAGATTTATAAAACTATAGTATAGGTAGGCTATAATAAGTACTTTTATAAATCTTAAATTAAAGCTTAGGTTAGAAAAGATAGTAAGAATAGCTATATTAGTATAGTTACCTTTACTACCTTTATAGAAAGGTATAGTTTTTTTAAACTAATTAGAAAAAGTAAAAGTTATACCTATATAAGACTTACGCCTGTATATTAATTTCTTATGCCTATATATTAATTCCCCTTTTTATATAGCCTAGATAGTATAAATAATATAGCTTTTTTTAGAGGTAAAGTTTATATTTATATATAGAGAAAAGTAAGTATAAAGGTTAAAGAGGTAGAAAAGTACTAGATATATATAACTTACTACAATATAAAACTTACTATATAGGTATATTACTATATCTTATAATGTTTTCTTAGTATAGTCTTTCTTAATAATCTAAACGTTATGTTTATACGTTATATACCTTAGACTGTATTAACAAAAGATA
The DNA here is from genome assembly GCA_022179045.1 of Colletotrichum liriopes. Lineage (NCBI taxonomy): Eukaryota > Fungi > Ascomycota > Sordariomycetes > Glomerellales > Glomerellaceae > Colletotrichum > Colletotrichum liriopes. The sequence goes on from BPPX01000053.1 coordinate 150,328, forward strand.
AGGATAGATAGATTAGTTAGTAAACTAAGAGATTTTAATAAAATAAGGTAAAGGCTTCTAAGGTAAAAAGCATACCTTATCTTCTATATCTATATTAGTACTAACTAACTAGAACAATCCTAAGGCAGTAGCAAGAAACACTTAACAAACTAGATCCACACTTTAACCCCTGTTTAGGTAACAAGGATTATTAAATCACTCGGTCTATTGTTACAAAATACTCCTAGCTATATATGCACTAACATCCATAGTTAATAACTAAAGCTAATTAGGAAAAGCACACGCTAAATTATGCTAGCTTGTCTGTAAACACCTAGGTGTATAAGTCTACTAACAATCAGTATCTTAACCTTACTTCAGAAAGCCTTATTAGCTTCATAAGTCGCATACCTACATCTAAAACATGTTACATCTTACATTAGATAGAATATATATACCTCTATATAAATTATAAAAAGGGTTAAATATAAGTTGTTTAGTATATACATCTGTTTAAGTATATCTTATTAGGTAGTCTAAGAAGCATAGTAATTTTTAAATATAGTAGAGACTATATGTTAACATTACTTCTTAGAGACACTTTAGTATAGTTAGTAAGAGGTAAAGGTAAGATTATTTATTTATTTATATTTAGATTATCTATCCTATAAATACTAAGATTAACTTATAAGTAAATAAAAAGTATAAGATAAAAATATAAGTTATAAGCTTTAGGTTTATATACTTATCTAATATAAATAGCTTTTATTAGTTTTTATAAAGCCTTAATAAAGGGTCTATTAGTAATTTAAGCTATAGCTTTTAAATATTTAGTACTTAATTTATACTATAAAGTACTTTAGACTATATTAAATAAAAGGGTTAACTTACTAACTTTTACTAACTACTAATATAATAGGTATTATTATTTACTATTATATAAGCTATAGAAGTCTTATAGATTAATATAGAAGCTATACTATAGTAAATATTAATATAACGTATATATATAGTAAGTTAGCTAACATAGTAAGCTAGCTACTTTTCTTTACCTTCTTATATTTATGTAAGTTTATTAATCTATAACGTATAAAGTTAATTAAAACTACTTATTACCCTTTTTTTATTACTATAGTAAACTATTTAATAAGTCTATATATTATGTCTAGTCTTTTTATAATTACTATATTATTATATATATAGTTTAGTACCTTCTATATAAGCCTTCTTTTAAGGATTATTCTCTTCTTTAGTATTAACTACACCTTTTTCTACTTATAATACCTCTGCTTTAGTAGTATTAAGTAACCCTTTAAGATATAGTCTAGTCTTTTTAGCCTACTAGTACTTACTTAGTAACTTTATCTTTATATAAAGTCTGTAGTTCTTAGCCTTAATAAAACTAAGCTTATATACTAACTTACTAATACCTTTAGCTTAAAAGTTAATAATATTATATATTACTATTAGTAAGCTACCTTAATACTATTAATCCTTTTTTTAAGAAAACTAATACTTTATATACTATTTAGTACTATAGTTAGTATCTTTAGGTTTTAGAAGTCTTAGCTACTTAGCTATAAGCTAGATAGTGTTAGTATTTTTAGCTTAAAATCTAAGTAAAAAATAACTATTTTAAAGTTAAAAAGTATAAGGCCTACCTATCTAAAACTAGCTTATATATTATTTTTACTTATTAAGATAAAGAAGGCTGCTTTAAAAGTAAAAAAAAAGTTATTCTTTATAATAACGTACTTATATAGTAAGCAGGCTAATATAGTAAGCAGGCTATCTTTCTTTACCTTTCTACCTTTTATATAAGTTAATTAAACTATAATGTATAAAATTAATTAAAACTACTTATTACCTTATTCTTTATTACTATTTTAAACTACTTTATAGGTTTATATATTATATTTAGGCTTTTTATAATTACTATATTACTATATATATAGTTTAGTACCTTTTGTATAACCCTCCTTTTAAAAGTTATTCTCTCTTTTAGTATTAATACTACCTTTTTTTACTTATAGTACCTTTACTTTAGTAGTATTAAGTAACCCTTTAAGATATAGTTAGGTCTTTTTAACCTTTTAGTGCTTACTTAGTATCTTTATTCTTATATAAAGCTTATAGTTTTTAGTCTTAATAATAGTAAGCCTATAAGCTAACTTACTAATACCTTTAGCTTAAAAGTTAATTACTTTATATATTAATATTAGTAAGCTACCTTAATATACCTAGATCTTTTTTTTAAAAAAGAAAGTACTTTATATACTCTTTAGTACTATAGTTAGTATCTTTATATTCTAAAAGCCTTAGCTACTTAGCTATAAAGTTAAAAGTGTTAGTATCTTTAGCTTAGAATCTAACTAAGAAATAACTACTTTAGGGTTAAAAAGTATAAGGCCTACCTATCTAAAACCTATTTATATATTATCTTTACTTATTAAAGTAAAAAATACTACTTTAAAGATAAAAAAAAAGTTATCCTTAGTAATATATAAAATCTATATTTATATTATCTTTTTAATTTTCTTACTATATAAATACTTTAATAAGCTAAAGTATCTAATATTAAAAAGCTAAAGCTTATATAATAAATAAAAAGGTATATATAAAGTAATAATGTTTTATTCTTTATAGTATTTATTAAAGTTAGTTAATTTATAGCTATTATAACTATTAAAGATTAAAAACTAATAAGAACCCTTTATATAAGACTTTATATACTAATTAAAGTATTTTAGCTAATCTAGGCTAATTTTATTTATTATCTAACTATTTTTACTTAGATAAATATGCTATATAGCTAGAAATTAGTTATTAATATACTAAGAAAAAAGGTAATATTTACTTTTTATAATAATATATAAAGATATTACCTAGCTATTTATATATACACCCTAAATAATAAAAACCTATTCTTAATTACTAAGCTGCTTTATATAAGGTTTTTTTTTATAGTTAGACGTTATAATAACCTTTATATATAATAGTATTCTTATTAAGAACTTAGTCTTATTAAAATTATAAATATTATTATTAAGTATTTTATACTTTATAATTATGTTTTATATAAGTATAAATTAGCCTTATATAATTATAAGATCCTTAGCTAAGGCTTTTTAATAGTTAATATAATATTAAAATTACATTTTTAATTATAGTTAGTAGTATATAAAGTTTTTTACTTATTAAGATTTAATATATATTATATTATACTTAGTAAGAAGTTAGTTAGCTATATTTTATATATCTTCTTATTATAAAAACAAATCTTAATTAATTAGTTTAATAACTTATTTAAGAATTACCTTCTTTTTTATTAAAGTTATCTTTATTAAATTTATATAAATTTTATATTATAAGGGTTAACTAATGTATTAGTCTTAGAGTATTATTTAAGAGACCTTAAAGGTAGAAGCTGCCTTTTATATAAACATTTTTAGGTCTTTTTTAATAGCTTAAAAAGTAAGGATATTATAACTTTTAATTAAAGAGGATTACATATTTATATATAGAAAAATAATAGTGTAAAGGTTAAAAAGGTAGAAAGAAAGAAAAGTAGCTAGCTTACTATATTAGCTAACTTATTATACATATACGTTAAAGTAAAGCTTTATAAAGTGTTTTATACTATAGTTAGTATTTTTAAGTTTTAAAAGATTTAGCTATATAGTTATAAGTTAGATAGTGTTAGTATCCTTAGTATAAAATTTAATTAAGAAATAATAACATTTAGATTAAAGAATATAAGTCTAGCTTATTAAAATCTAGCTTCTATATTCTTATTACCTATTAAGGCTAAAATAACTACTTTAGAAATTAAAAAGAAAGTTATCTTTTATAATATATAAAATCTATATCTACACTACTTTCTTAAAATTTTAATTACTATATAGTAACTTAACTAAGTAAGAATAGCTAGTACTAAGAATAAAAAGCTAGTATAGTAATTAAAAAGTATATTCTAATTAATTATGTTTTATTACTAATAGTAATTATTAAACTAAGTAAATTTATAAATACCATAATTTTAAAAAATTAAAAAGGTATAAGTATTCTTTATGTAAGACTTTATATATATATTAAAGTACTTTAGCTAACTTATACTCTTATATTTATAGTTTTTCTATTTCTACTTAGATAGATATACTACTTAAATAAAAAGATAATATTTACCTTATATAATAATATATAAACGTAATACCTAGCTATTAATATATATATCTTAAATAGTAAAGACTTATTTTTAATTACTAAGCTACTTTATATAAGGCATTCTTTTATAATTAAAGATTATAATAACTTTTATATATAATAATAATCTTATTAAAAACTTAGGTTTATTAAGATTATAAATATTATAATTAAGTAAATTATAATTTATTATAATATTTTATATAAATATAAACTAGCCTTACATAATTACTAAATATTTAGCTAAGACTTTTTAATAGTTAATTTTATATTAAAAGAACCTCTTTTTTAATTATAGTTAGTATTACATAAAGGTTTTTACTTATTAAAACTTAACATATGTTATATTTTATATATTTAATAAACTACTAGCTATAGTTTATATATCTTTAAGTAATATTAAAAACTCTGTTAACTAGGCTAATAACGTATTTAGGAATTATACTTTTTTACTAAAAGTAATTATTATATAATTTATATTTATTTTATATTATAATAGTTATCTAGCTTACTAATTATAAAGTCTTATTTTAAAGCTTTTAGAAGTAAAAAATACTTTTTAAATAGATAAGTTAGGTTTTTTTTTAATAGCTTAAAGTTTAAAATAATATAGTATTTATTTATATTATTATATATAAAGAAAAGCTAGTATAAAGAGAAAATATATAAAATAAGAAAAAGTAGGTAACTTATTATTTATATACGTTATATAAGAATTAGTAGTAAAGTTACTAACCTAGGTAAAAAGAAAATTATTATTAGAATAGCACTATTATATAACTATATAATACCTAGGGAAAGAGAGAGTATGCAGACTAAATACTTAGTACTTAGGGTGTTTTAACTAGAAGGCTTATAAATACTTAGTCTAAACTAACTTATAGTGTATAAGCTAGATATATCTACTTATACAAAAGGTAAGTTTATAGTTAGAAAAGATAGTTATAAAAATAATTTTTTTATTTTACTTTATCTTTATCTTTATATAATTATACTAAGGGATTTTCTTATGTATAGAAGAGTCTGTTTAATAGTTATACTACTTCCTAAGTATTATTTTAATAATCTAACTTATAATTGTTCTTTATATTCTACTATACTAACTATAACCTGTTATATAGTATATATAATAGTTTTTATATTAATAAAGAAGGTATTTAATTAATACTTAGTAATTTAAGTAATATAGAATATTAGATGTTTTAAGTATAGTTAGACGTATAGCTATAGGTTACTATATTATTTATGCTTTTAAAAATAAAGTAGTAGTAAATATTTAAGAAAATGTATTATTCTTAATTCTTTAATTAAATAGTAAAAACTTTCTATATATTAAGTTTATAAGACTAATAGTAAAGAAAAAAGATTAAATAAAATAAATATATTAAATAGGTAGTTATTATTATTATTATTATTATTATTATTATTATTATCATTATGTATAATAGTAGTATTTAAGTCTTAAGGTAGAAGAAAAGGTTACCTATATATAAGTAAAGTTCTCTTAAGTTACTATTATATCTAGTTTTAGAAAACATTTAGAGTTTAACTAGAAAGCATTATAAACTACAATCTAGGTTAAGTTTAAAGAGATTTAATAGATCTAGCTTTTTTCTTAAGTTATAGTTTAAAAAGTCTTAATTATAGTTTATCTTATTTTAGAAATAAGGAATTCTTAGATCTAGTTTTATCTTTTAACTTTAATTAGCTTAAAGATGTTATTTATTCTTTAAGTAATTATTTTAAACTTACTTAGGTATTATGTCGTTATTTACCAAACTTTTAACTTCATTAACCTTTTAATCTATTGTTATTATTACTTATTAAAGTAGTAATAGTAGGTTTCTAGATTGCTTATTTATTAACTAGAATTTAGTATTTTACTTATTATAAGGTGCTTTAGTAATAAGTACCTTATAAATATAATAATAAGTACTTTTTAAATATTATATTACTTATAGCTTATTAACGTTAAGTTGTTTATTTATTATAAATATAGTAAATAGAAAAATACTTACTTATATATAAAGAGTATATAGTAAATATACTTAGATTTACTAAGAATTATATTAGTAATTAGTATCTTTAAGAAATTAAGTAACTACTTAAATTAGTATCTAATTAGCTTAAATAGTACTAGTAAGCTAGAAGTAAACTTAATTAATATAATACTTCTTACTTATCTTTATTAACTAAGATTAAAACTTATTTCTTAGTTAATTCTTAATTATACTACTAAAGGTTTAATAATAATACGTAATATATCTTTTAAATAAAGTTAATAACTAGTCTTAGTAGTTTAGTATTTAGCTATATTAGCTTTCAGGATTTAATAAACTTATACTAGTTTTAAAATCGTAAAACACTTTTTATAAATAGCTAGTTATAGTATGTAATAAATCATTTTACAATTTACTAAACTATAATAAGGGTTATACTTAAACCTAAAAACCTTGTTATATTAAGGTAAGATAGAAGCTTTTTAGGTATATACTTAAATACTATTAAGATTAGATTACTTAAATATTAATTACCTAAGAGTCTAAAATCTTTACGTTAAAAGTAGTAGTAAGTAGCGCTTTTTTCTATTTAAAACTATAAAACTTATTTAGTTATCTTTATCTCTTTTATTTAACTTTACTTTTGGTTTTAAATACTAACTACTAATTTAAGGTACTTAACTAGGTTTAGAATTAGTTAATTTATAAGCTATAAAGTAATATAATACTAATAAAGTACTTATTATTATACTTATAAGATAACTATTACTTAACTACCTTATAATAAAAAATACTAGATTTTAATTAATAAGTATAAGGGCCTCTGGCCTTATATCGTGCTTGTGGAACCATTGTTAGGAACAATTATCATTTCGGCTTGTTGCATTATCAGCTAATTACCTTTTGGCTACATAACTATAACACACGCATGTAGCCATGGTCAATGTAAGGTCTAAACCAGTAGTCAATCCACACTATTAAATACTTTATACTACATTAAGACATTGAGATCTAGCATAGGCCAGAGGTACTGTATTATTAGGTTATACGTACTATGATTTCCTTCTCTACAGGGTGAGCTATACTAGACCGCTTATAAGGGGCTAGAACAATTACTTATACTAAATTAATAAGTATAAAACCTAAAACCTTTTTATTATTACTTAATTAAGTAATAAAATATAAGGTTAAAAGAATAATAAGGCTATAAGCTAAATAAATAATGTTATTATACCTTTCTAAGCTTAAAGTAACTACCTAAGGGCTAAATAATCTTCTTAACCTAATTAAAGTAAAAGATAAAACTAAATCTAAGAACTATTTAATTTTAATATAGGATAAAAATAAAATTAAGAATTTCTTAAGCTATAAGCTAAAATAAAACTTAATTTACTAAATCTTTTTTAACTTTACCTAAAACACATTTTAAAATAGGGTTTAGTTAAACTATAACTATTTTTTAAAACTGTATATAAGAATAACTTAAGAGACTTAATTCTATCTATATATAGAGGACCTTTTTCTCTATCTTAAGACTTAGATATAATTTTAATACTTTTACTACTATTATTTATATCTAATAATAATAAGACTATCTATTTAACTTATATATGTTACTTTATATACTTTACTATTTTATTTCTCTTTTTTATTAGTTATATAAAAAGCCTAAAATACTTATAAAAGAAACAAAAGAAAAAAAAGTAGTTATAGTATATTACCTTTTTATTACTTTTAGTAATATCCTAACTATTATAATAAAATAAGGCCTCTTAGTTAAGTAGTTTCTTTTAGACTAAAGTAAGTATTACTAAATAACTAGTTTTATTATATCTTATTTATATAACCTTATTTAAAATCTTAGTAAAGTTATAACTACTTTTAATATAAAGGTAGTTATAAAAAGATATAGTATAGTATAGTAAGTAGTATATGTTACTTTATTTACTTTTATTAGTAAATTTCTAAATTTTTAAAGGTATCTAATCTAATACATAATTCTATATTTCTATTATTATAAGTATTCTAAGGTAATTAGGTTAACATGTGTCTATAGCAAGCTAGCTAACATAGTAAGCTAGTTACTTTTCTTTACTTTCTTATGTTTATATAAGTTTATTAATTTATAAGGTAAAAATTTAATCAAAAGTACTTATTACCTTTTTTCTTAGTACTATTCTAAACTACTTTATAAATTTATATATTATGTGTATATAACAGGCTGTACCTAAATAAGCCCTTACTAGATATTATAGCTAAAGACACAAAAGCTTAACTATAACTAGGCCTAGTATAGAACTTATAATGCTAATAATCCAATGCTTAGTATATTATAGACTAAATTAGGCTAATAGTAAGGTAGAGACGTATAGTTTTTCCCTTTTAATCCTTATCTAAGGATACTTGTAGTAGTTATAATAGCTAGTTATAAATAGACTTAGCCTTAGGCTGTTTTATTATTCTTACATTAAAAATAAACCCTAGATATAGTTTGCCTAGTAAAAGAAACCTAAAAGCCTAAGCAGCCTAACTACTATAGAAAAACTATAAGAGGCTTTAGAGATTAGCCTAACTGTTTAGTTAAGAAAGAGACTGTTAACTAGCTAACACTATTAAATAATTTAGATATAACCTAATTAGCCTAGTTAATTACTCTAAAGTAAGATTTTAGGTTTATAAAAGTAATTAGCCTACTTTTTTTAATCTTAATTACCTTAAGTCCTTTATTAAGCTGTAATTAAGGTATAATAGACCTAATTAGATAGAAAGCTATTAAAGTAATAAAAAGGACCTCTAAAGAAGATACATTATCTTATAAGACTTACTAATAAAAAGGGTAATATAAATACTAAACTATTAAAGAGTCTATAGTAGCTAATATAGCTAATTAGTTAGCTAGCTACCTAACTATAACAGTTATAAACCACCTAAGCTACTAACTAAGAGGCCTATAGAGAGTAAATTTAACTACTATAGTAAGCCCTAGCTATAACTAAGTAACTAATAACACCAATATAACATATTAGTTAAGTATCTAGTAGTATCTGTATATCTTTTTATATAGATAGTTAGTTTAATTCTAACTATAGAAACCCCCTTTTAGGTATATGTAACTAGCTAGATTAGTAGTACCTAGCTAGAACCTATATACATAATAAGGTAACTATAGAGCTATCTAATTAGCCTATAGCTAGGTAGGTAGGTCTAGCTTTAGATTTTTATTAGGTGTACTACTAAGAAGATATTAGGTATTAAAATACTAAGATCTACGTTTTTTTACTAAAGTTTTCTATATACTAAAGCCTAGGTTTTTTTCTTAAAAGATTTTTAGTAGTCTGGCTTACTAGGTATAACGTATTAAGAAACTGTATTTACTAAGTAAGCTTAAGACCTTAGGTCCTTAATAACTATAGCCTAATATAACTAATAATAACCTTAAATAAAATAAAACCTTTATAATAATTATAATATTACTTTTTCTTAATTAGACCTATTTATTTAAGAAACTAAGAAAAAGACACTAGATACCTAACTCTCTAAAGTTTAATAAACTACATAGGAAATTCTAATAATATTATCTAAAGATAATAAGAAAGATACATAAGAATAAAGAGACTTTTAGCTTTAAGTCTGTAGTATTTACCTATATTTATTTTAGACTTAAAAACAATACTTAAGCTATAGTGTGTACTTATTACTCTAAAGAAGAAGCTAATAAATCCTATAACCTTAATTAGTTTATAAACTACCTAAAGAGCTACTATAAAGACTCTAACGCTAAGTGTTAAGCCTTTAACTAACTATAAATAATATAATAGTAAGAAAGTAAGAGTTTTACCTACTTCTTTCTAAAGTTTAATAAGAAGCTAGCTAAGAAAGAAGAAGAATACTAGCTAAATAGTATAAAAGTTAACTACTTAAAGAAAGCCCTAAATAGCATTATAAGAGCCTTCTTAATTAGCGTAATTAATAAACCTATAACGTATTTATAATATATACAGATGCTTTTAATAATAAGTTTAAAAGTAACTAGCTAAACTTATTAGCTATACTAAATACATATATACTAAAGATTATCTACCTCTAATTACATAATACCTAAGTCCTTTATAAGGTTAACGTACCTATATAGTAAGTTACTAGTTATAGTAAGTTACTACCTTTTCTCTCTTTCTACCTCTTTAACCTTTACACTTACTTTTCTCTATATATAAACATACAATCCTTCTTAATTAAAAGCTATATTATTCTTACTATCTAAGTAATTAAATAAGACCTAAAAATGTCTATAAAAAAAGCAGCCTTTACTTTTAAGGTCCTCTAAATAATACTATATAACTAACACGCTAGATACATTATATAAGCTAAAAGATAACTAAATTTAATAAAGATAACTATAATAAAAAAAGAAGTAATTCTTAAATAAGTTATTAACCTAATTAATTAAGGTTTTCCTTTATAATAAGAAGATATATAAGATATAGCTAACTAACTTCTTTTCTAACGTAATATAACGTATATTAGACCTTAATAAGTAAAGCACTTTATATAATAATAACCCTAATTAAAAATGTAATTTTAATATTAAATTAACTATTAAAAGGCCTTAGCTAAGAATCTTATAATTATATAAAGCTAGTTTATACTTATATAAAATATAATTATAAAGTATAAGATATAAGATTATAATATCTATAATTTTAATAAGATTAGGTTCTTAATAAGAATGCTATTATATATAAAGGTTATTATAATATCTAACTATAAGAAAAGGCCTTATATAAAGTAGCTTAGTAATTAAGAATAGGTTTTTATTATTTAGAATGTATATATAGATAGCTAAGTAATACCTTTATATATTATTATAAAAAGTAAATATTACCTTCTTTTTTAGTATACTAATAACTAATTTCTAACTATATAGTATATCTATCTAAGTAAAAATAAATAGACTATAAATAAAATTAGCCTAAATTAGCTAAAGCACTTTAATTAGTATATAAAGTCTTATATAAAGAGTTCTTATTACTTCTTAATTCTTAATAGTTATAATAGCTATAAATTAACTAACTTTAATAAATACTATAAGAAATAAAACATTATTACTTTTTATATACCTTCTTATTTATTATATAAGCTTTAGCTTCTTAATATTAGGTACTTTAGCTTATTAAAGTATTTATATAGTAAGAGAATTAAAAAGATAATATAAATATAGATTTTATATATTATAAAAAATAGCTTTTTTTTAAAGTATATTTTTAACCTTAATAAGTAAAAATAATATAAAAATTAGTTTTACATAGGTAAGCTTTATACTTTTTTACTTTAAAGTACTTATTTCTTACTTAGATTTTAGGCTAAAGATACTAACACTATTTAGCTTATAGCTAAGAAGCTAAGACTTTTAAAACCTAAAGATACTAACTATAGTATTATATTATATATTAAGTATTAGTTTTTTTATAAAAAGGATTTAGTAATACTAAGGTAGCTTTTAAATAGTATTATATAATATTATTAACTTTTAAGCTAAAAGTATTAGTAAGTTAGTATGTAAGCTTACTATTATTAAAGCTAAAAAAGAAAAGTATTATATAGTAATAAAAATACTTAAAAAGTATTAAAAGGTAAAAAAGACCTAACTATATCTTAAAGACTTACTTAATATTACTAAAGTAAAGGTATTATAAGTAGAAGAAAATAGTATTAATACTAAGAAAGAAAATAACTATTAAAAAAGAGTTATATAAAAAGTAATAAACTATATATATAATAATATAGTAATTATAAACAGACTAAATATAATACATAGACTTATAAAGTAGTTTAAAATAGTAATAAGAAAAAGAGTAATAAGTATTTTTAATTAGTTTTATATATTATAACTAAATTAATATATATAAAAAGTAAAAAGGGAAAAAGATATAGGCTACTTACTATAATAAGCTACTTACTATATAGCTATATTACTATAAGCTTCCTTTTAATAAAGTAAGCTATATAGAACTATTTATAAAGAGCTAGAATAAGTACTTATATTAAGTATAGTAATTATTAAGAGCTAGTATTAAAGGTTAAAAAGGAATATTATAAGTATTACATTCTTTTATAACTTACTTATGTAAAATAGTAGTATTAAAATATTTAATGTTTACTATTGTATTTTAACTATATAGTTAACTATCTAAACTAAATAGTGTAAGTACTAATACTTAAAATATATCTAGTCTTTATAACGTTTAATAATTTAATAATAATAATAGTAATTTTAAGAATAACTTTAATAAAGAAGCTAAAGTTTAAACTATTTATATTTATAAGTCTTTTTAAAAACTAATACTATACTAACGTAAATAGTGCATTAAAAAAGACTATAAAAAGGCTAGAGTCTTAATGGTTATAAGTATTAAAAGTATTATAATCTAATTAATTAAATACTATTACTTAGATAAAAGTAATAATAGGTTAAAATCTAAGATATCTTAATAAATCTACTCTTTATCTTAATTTTAATTTATTACGTTCAGTTTTACTTTTATATTATTAATTACTAGGTTTTAATTTCTTAAAGGCCTTAAACTACGTATAAGCTATTAAGTACTAATCTTTAAATGGTTTTTAGTTAAAATCTTATCTAGCCTCTATAAGAAACTTCAGGCTAATTTACTCTTATGCTGCTTAAAATAGAATAGTAATCTTAACTACTTAGGCTTTAGCTTTTACTATCTTTCTTAATATAAATCCTAAATTACTTATATTACAATTTAAAAGGTTAGTAATACTATTAGATTTAAGTCTAGTGGTTACTATACTTATAACGTTAGCCTTTATGTAGATAGCCACTTACTAGCTATTATTATAGTTATAATAGGTATACTAGTATAACTAATTAGTTAGATAAAGAAGGAACAACCTACTTAATCTTTCTAGTATTTATAATAATAACTCTAGTTATGTTAATAAAAAGGTGCTTATTAGTAGTTTATTTAACTTAGTAGTTAAAGTAAGTAGTAACCTAGGTATTAGCTAACGTTAGATAGTATAAGTTAATATTACTACTACTAACTTTAGTTATTTTAGTATTATTAATAATAAGAATCCTAAGTATCTTTCTAAAAAGGAAAAGACTAAGATAGTAAAGTTTGTTAATCTAAAGTAGTGTATTTAAAGACTAATAAGTCTTTTAGCTACTATATTAGATATATTTATACTTATACTTTATAAGTAGTAAAAAGGTAGTTATTAGTATTTATAAAGCCTTATATTTAGATAGCTTTTAAGTTATAACTAAGTTCTAGAAAGGCTAATAGCTTAGATTATAAGTAACTATATTCTAAAAGGTATTACTATCTAAGGTATCCTTATATTAAGGAAATATACAGATGTATATATATAGATATATATATAGCCTATACTTAGTATAGCATTAGTATGTTAGATAGTACTTATTTAGTTATTAGTAATAACCTAACTAATATATAAACACTAGCTATATACTAAGGTAGGTAGAAGATTAGTAGTTAAGTTTATTAAAAAGACTATTAGCATAAGGTTCTAAATACTAACTATTTTAGTTATTAAAAAGGTAGTAAAAGTTAAAGTAGTACTAGCTAGTATAGTTAGTAAGTCTAAGCTTTTTAACTTATAGTAACCTAAAACTAAAAATAAGTTATAAATAGTAATTACCTAGGCTAAAGCTTAGCTTAAGGTTTTATAGTAAAAGTATCTTTATAAGTACTTAAGTTAAGCCAAATAAGTAAAGATAAAGCCTTAACCTTTTTTATAGTTTTAAGCTTAATAGTTTGTTAAGTATAGTTATTTACATAGGGGTTTTTATTATTTATTTCTTAAGAAGACTTATTTTATAGATAGTATTCCTTTTAATAGGTTTATAAGTATTATATATTACTACTATAGTAATAGCTAAGTTAATAAGCTTTCTTTTAGTAAACTTACCTAGTCTATTAGTAATTAAATCTATAATAGTAAAGGCTTACTTAAGTATAGACTTAGAGAGAACTATTAGTATAGTTTTAGTATTAGTATAAGCCTTAATGTAATATAATACTTAAAAAAGTACTTATTATTATACTTATAAGATAATAATTCTTTTTTAGGTAGTAGTTATATTAGGCTATAGTTAATTAAGGACTATAGGTCCTAAGTTTACTTAGTAGATATAGGTTTCTTAATACGTTATACTTAGTAAGCCAGACTGCTAGAAACCTTTTAAAGAAAAAACCTAGGCTTTAGTGTGAAAAACCTCTATAGGGAAAACGCAGATCTTAGTTTCTTAAAGCGTAATATCTTCTTAGTAGTACACCTAATAAGAATCTAGAGGTAGACCTACCTGCCTAGCTATAGGCTGATTAGGTAGCTATATAGTTACCTTATTATGTATGTAGGTCCTAGCTAGGTTACTAATCTAGCTAGTTACATACGCCTAAAAGAGGGTTCCTGTGGTTAGGATTAAACTAACCCTTTGTATAAAAAAACGCATAGATGCTACCAGACGCTTAGCTACTACGTTACATAGGTAATAATTATTATTTAAGTACCTTATAATAGAAAAATACTAAATTCTAATAAATAAGTATAAAATCTAGAAATTTACTATTATTACTTACCTTAAGTAGTAATAATAACAATATCTTAAAAAGAAAATAAGGTTAAAAGATAAGTAAATAACGTTATTATGCTTTAATAAGCTTAAAATAACCACCTAAAGAAAAAATAACCTTTTTAACCTAGTTAAATTTAATAATAAAACTAAATCTAAGGATTCTTTAGCTTTAAAATAAGATAGAACTAAAATTAAGAATTTCTTTAACTATAAGTTAAAATAAAACTAAATTTATAAAATCTCTTAAAACCTAACCTAAAATACATTTTAGTTTAGTTTTTAGTTAAAGTATAACTATTTTCCTAAACTAAATATAATAGTAACTTAAGAAAGTTCTATCTATATATAAAAGACATTTTTCTCTACCTTAAGAATTAGATATTAATAGTATTACGCTTACTACTCTTATTTATATATAATAATAATAAAAGTACCTATTTAATCTATTTACCTTCTTTTATCTATTTTACCACTTTATTTTTCTTTTTATATTAGTCTTATAGTTAGTATTTAGAAAGACTAATAACTTATAAGTAGCCTTAAGGTTAGCTTTCTTATAGTAATGTTAACGTAGTTACTATTTAATTAGTAAGAGCCTTTATTTTAAGTAAGTAAGTAGTTAAAGAACGTTAAACTAGTAGTTATTCTATTTTACTTTTAACATAAATTCTTTAAAATTAATATATAGCTACTATTAGTAGTAATGTTTAGCTTCTTCTTTTAAGTACTTTTAGGTACTTATTAGTATAAGTAAATCTAAAATTACTTAATTACTTAGATATAATAAATGTAACAGGCTAAGTTAATAATATTTATAAATATAGTTAACATAAAAGTAATATACTAGTAATAGTAAAAAGATTATATAAAGTATTATTTTAAAGGTAAGAATGCTTACTTAAGAATAATAAGATAAATAAAAAGTTAGTTTAGCTAGTAACTTAATAAAAAGTAACGTACATGCATAGTGAGTTGCCTATTATAGTGAGTTACCTACTTCTACTTACCCTCTAGCCATTTATGTAAGTCAATCAAGCAGCATCGTACGAAATTAATTAAAACTACTCATTATCCTCTTCTTTAGAGGTCTCTTATACTACCTGACATATTTATACGTTATATCCAGTCTTTCCGCAATTGCCATATTACCGACTGCGTAATTTACCGCCCTTTGTATAAGCCCCCTCCTGATGTATATTTTTGCCTCTAGTATTAACAACCTCTTTCTCTACCTAAATTACCTTAGCTTTAGCTGCATTAAGTAACCCTCTAAGTCGTAGTTAGGTTTTTTTAGCCCTCTAGCGCTTACTTAATACCTTATTTACCGTACGAAGCCTATGGTTCTTAGCCTTAAGAAGAGCTAGTTAATATGCTAACTTAGTAATACCTTTAGCTTATAAGTTAACTACTTTATATAAGTGTGTTAGTAAACTATGTTAATAACTATAAATCCTTTTCTTAAGTAATATAAAGCTTTGTATAACGTTATGTGCTATAGTTAGTGTCTTTAGGTCCTAGGAGTCCTGGCTGCTTAGGCATAAGTTAGATAGTGTTAGCATCTTTAGCTTAAAATCTAGGCAGAAAATAACTACTTTTAGGTTAAAAGGTATAAGGCTAGCCTATCTAAAACTAACTTATACGTTTTCTTTACCTATTAAAGTAAAAAAGGCTACCTTAAAGGTAGAAAAGAAGTTATCCTTAGTAATATGCGTAATCTATATCTACATTATTTTCTTAATTTCCTTACTATATAACGCCTTTAGCAGACTAAAATAGCTAACATTAAGAGGCTAAAGCTTATATAATAAATAAGGAGGTATGTAAAAAGTAATAATGCTGTATTCCTTATAGTAATTATTAAACTTAGTAGACTTATAGCTATTGTAGCTATTAAGAATTAAGAGCTACTTAACACCCTTTATATAAGACTTTATGTACTTTTTAAAATGCTATAGCTAATCTAGGCTAATCTTATTTATAGTCTATCTATTTTTACTAAGGTAGATACGCTATTAAGGTAGAAATTAGCTATTAGTATACTAAGAGAGAAGGTAATATTTACTCTTAATAATAATATATAAAGGTAACGCCTAGCTATCTATATATACGCCCTAAATAACAGAAACCTATTTATAATTACTAGGCTGCTTTATATAAGGCCTTTTCTTATAGTTAGAAGTTATAATAACCTTTATGTATAATAGCATTCCTATTAAGAAGCCTATCTTATTAAAATTATAAATATTATTATTATAGATTCTGTACTTTATAACTATGTTTTATATAAGGGTAAACTAGGCCTGCATAATTACAGGATCCTTAGCTAATGCCCTCTAATAGTTAATTTTACGTTAAAAACGCGTCTTTAGTTATAGTTAACGTCGTACGAAGTTCTCTGCCTATTAGGGTCTAACATACGTTACGTTGCGTTCATTAAGAAGGCAATCAGCCATATCTTATATGTTGTTAAGTTGCAGTAGAAATCCTTAATTAATTAGGTTAATAACTTATTTAAGAATTACTGTTTCTTCTAGCTTAGTTATCTTTATTAATTTTAATTACGTTTCTTATTATAGTAGTTATCTAACGCGTTAGTCGTAAAGTGTTATTCTTAGGACGTTATAGATAGAAGCAGCCTTCTGTATAGATAATTTTAGGTCTTTTTTAATAGCTTAAAGTATAAGGAGAATGCGGCTTTTATTTAAAGTAAAACTTATTGTTATACGTAGAGTAAAGCTAAGAGGAAGAGGGAAGGTGTAGAAGGAAGAGGAAGTAGGCAACTCACTATAATAGGCGACTCACTATGCATGTACGTTAATTAAAATATTTAAAAGAAAGATACTAAGATAGACTACTAAAAGTATATAAAAGAAAAAGAGATCTAAGAAATAGTAAGATAAATATATAGGTTTAGTAAAAAGTAAGAACCTAGTCTAGGTAAAGTCTTAGCTAAACGCTAGTCTAGTAAAAGGTAAATTGATAGCCTAAAGAAACTTTTAGATTCTTTTTTAGATTTTACTTTACTTATTAAAGTTACTATAAAGGTATTTACCTTTTATATCGTTTTATTTATTTCTAACTTAAGCTATTATTCTATATCTTTATGTAGTATTATTTTACTTATAATACTTAAAAATAACCTTTTATTTCTAAGTAATTTTCTAAGTAGCTTTTATTTTTTATTTACGTTATTAATTTAAATAAACATAATATTGTTAATATTAACTTTATAACTAGCTTTTAGTTAAAGATTTCCTTAGGCTTTAGAACTTTTCTAGATAATCTTTATATCTTAGTTTACTAATAACTTTTTCTTATTTAATAGCCTTAACCTGTACTATTTATAACTCTTTTTAGTAACTTTATGTTATAACCTAACAAACATAATAGAACTAAGGCAGCCCTATAGGCACCTAGCGGTGATTACACAGAATATATGTAGGACATAAGAATACGTTAGACTTCCTATAGAATAAAAGAACTATAGTATAAGTTACATAGAGAAAAGATAATGTAATAAGCGCTTACTTTTAGTAATAAGCGCTTACTAGTAATAAGGTGTAATTATTAAGTAATAAATAATTCAAACTAAACTTATATATAGAATAAACTTAGATATACCTAAGGATAGACTTCTATAGCTTATTAGTAATTAACTTATAATACTTTTTCTAAATACCTTTTAGACCTTAATAGCCTTTATAATTTACTTCTTAAGTAACTCTTAAGTTATTATTTTGTTATAAAGCTATATAAGCTACCTATGCTTATTAAGTATATAACTAATTACTACCTACTTACTAATAAGACGCTAGTAAGACCTTAAGTATTATTATTAGTATCTAGCCTTAGCTACTTATTAGTAAAAAATACTATTATTAGATATTAAACTATAACACTTTAATTACTTCTGTTTAATAAGTTAACTTTATAATACCACTAATAATAAAAACTATAAATAATAGCTTTTAATGTATTTATACTTACTTTATCTTTTTCTAAAGCTAAAGGTAAGGTAACTATACTTACTAAACTTTATAACCTTAATAAAGAAACAAAAGGTACTAAATCTTTTAGTAAGAAAGAAGATAATAATAAAGAGCTAGCTAAATAGCTTTAACATACTAATAAGGATATTACTAATATATAAGGCTTATTTAATAAGAATACAGTAGCTATAGAACAGCTTTAGGCTTAAGCCTGCTATACTTAGGCCCTTAAGAAAGAAGTTTACACCCTCTAAGATGCTACTAGAATTATTTAGACTTCTCTAGATAGACAAGAAAAGTTAAAGCTTAACTTTCATACTACTTTTAATAAAGCCCCTAGATAACTTAAGGGTTACCTAATTTAGGTTAGAACCTACTAGGAATTTTATATAAAGAACTTTAGAACTAAAACTAAGTAGATTATTTATACATTAATATTTATTTATAAATAAGCCTTTTAATAGTTTAAACCCTATATAAAAAATATACTTAATAATAAATTATTAAACTACTATAAACTAAAACTTAAGATATATTTAGTAGCTTTTAATAATATATAAGTAAGCCTTAAAATTACTTTTTTAAGACCTAGATAAGAAATAATAAACTAAGTAAGATCTAGCTACCTTAAGATAAACTAAATCTATAACTTACTATACTATAAGGTTTTAAAGAATTTATATATAACTTAATTATATTAATAATACTTAGATCTTTATGTTTTACTAAGAACTAAAACATAATATTAAAGATAAGCTATTTAAGATAGATTAACTAGATAACTTTTTATAGTATATTAAAATTACTATTTAAATTAATACCTAGTTATTTAAATAATATAAAAAGAAAGGTAAAGGTAAGTAACTTATAAACTTTAGTAAGAAATATTAGTAGTAACTATACTATAAATTTAAATAAAGTAACTAATAACATAATAAAGCTAGTACTACCTATAGATAACATTTTAAACCTATAGATATTAGTATAGCTAGTAAATAAGAATAATAACTACTATATAACCCTAACTTTATTAAGTACTATAACTATAATAGGCTAAAATATATAGCTAGAAACTATAGATAACTTAAATAACTTTAGAATAAACTAGTTTCTAAAGAATCTAAGTATACTAATATTATATAAAAAAAGGTCCTATATAAATAACTTATATAAACTGCTTACTATAATAATAACTACCTTACTTACTAAGATAGAAAGAAATAAGTAGAATAGTACCTTAAGGTACTAAGAAATAAGATTATAGCTATATTTTAAAAAGATATAGAAATAATAACTTAAGAATCTAAAGAGTAAATATTAATAATTAAGAATGTTACTTATGTATTTAATTAAATTCTTACTTTAAACTAGTAACTTATACTAAAAAAAGATTATAACCTAATAAAAAAAGTTAATAAGTAACTTTAATAAAGAATAATAGTCTTAGTTAACATTCTATATAATACTAACTACCTAAATTAATTAAGGTATAAACTAAAGCTTTAAGGACCTCTTACTATTAAAATAAATAACTACTAGATTATCTAGAAACTTTAATAAGTTTACTACTAAATAATTAATTAACTATCTTAAGAACTTTACCTAATAAGGACCTTTTATACTATCCTTACTTAACTAAAGTAATAGATTAATACTTAGGATAACGTTAAGAAGCTTTACTATCTAGAATAATAAGTTAAAATAAAAAAAGAAAAACTTAAGAAAGAGAATAGTAAGACTTCTTAGAGACTAATAAAGATAGTTACTATAGGCTATAAGTAAGTATAAAGGCCTAAATACTTCTTACTATAATTAATAATTAGAGAATAACCTTATAAAACACTATTAAAATATATATAAGGTAAATAAGCTTAGAGAATAAAGAATTACTAAATAAATTTATTTTTCTTAGTAAGCTATAAAGATAAGTACTAGAATAACTTAAGAATATACCTAAAAGTAGCTTAGGCATTATTATTAAAATCTTTAGTAGTAAAGTATAATAATAAAAAAAGAAACTATATTTCTTACTAATTAAATAAGATAATAAAGAAGTACTTTATAACTTAAATAAACTACTAGGTAGTTAATACTATACAGACTACTTAGATATAATACTTAATTTTTAACCTAAAGTTTATAAAAGTAATAATAACTAATATACTTACTTTTATAAAATAAAAAAAGCTATTATTAACTACTAACCTAAAAGACTATTTTTAAAAAACGTATAAGTTAAAGACTATAAGTATCTCAATTATACTTACCTACTTTATAAGTAAGTATTTTAGGTAAACTATATTCATAATAACTACTTTTATTATATATATAAAAAAAGTAACTATACCTTTTACCTAAAAAGATAAAGTTAAATCTTTATTTTAGATATTTATTTATAATTAGAAGTTAAAACTTAGAAAATTAAGAAATATAACGCCTCTTAACTATATTTCTAACTATACTTAAGATACCTAATGCCTTATATTAACAAAATTACTAAATACTAGTTAGATTGTTTATTTAATAAATATAAAATATACTATAAAGGTAGAATAAAAATATAAAAAACTTAGGTTAAGAAAGTATTTAAACCTATAACTACTTTATATAAAAAAGAAAAAAGACTTTTATATAAAAAACTAAACTAATAGTTAAAAAACTAAGAATACTAACTAAAGAGAGATACTTAGTAGTAAATAAACATAAGTCCTTATGTATAGTAACTAAGAAAGATAATATATACCTTTTCTTAAAAGTCCTAATTAATAAATAGCCTACTTAAGTTATAGTAAACAGTAGTATAGATATAAATTTAGTATTACTATAGATAGTAGATTAATAAAATATCTTATAGTAACTTAAGAAAGTCTTTTATAACCTTTAAAATATTAAAAAAGAAATAGTTAAGTATAATAAAAGCATTATTAATAAGAAGACTATATAACTTTTTATAGTTACCTATAGTTATTAAGAATAACTAATCTTTAATATTATAAAGATAGAATACTTAAATATAATTTTTAGAATCTTATAACTATAAAAAACTAACCTAAATATAGATTAAAAAACTAGCTATCTTAAATAAAGAGATTTAACTATAAGGTAGCATTATATATAGTAACCCCTAAGTAAATCTAAGTAATAAAAGTATATTACCTATATTAAAAGAATTAAACCTATATAAGATAAATAAGTTAAGAACTTTAAAGAGAATTAGTAAAAAAAAAAATTTTTCTTATTTCTTAAGAATACTATAAGTATTAAAAACTATTTACTAAAAAACTAAAAATAGGCTTACTAAAATATAGCTTATATAATTATAAAATACTACTTAAAAAAGAAGTATACCTAAAGTTTTATAAGATATATAGACTTAATAAAAAAAAGTTAAAAGTACTAAATAAGTACCTTACTAAGAACCTTAAGAAAAGTTATATCTAAGTATTAATATCTTTAGTAAGATATTTAATCTTATTTACACTAAAAAAGAATAGTAAATTATAACTTTATATTAACTATTAATAACTAAATAATATTATAATTAAGAACTATTATTTTCTACTTTTTATTTTAAAACTATAAAACTAAGTATATAAAGTAAAATAGTTTATAGCCTTAAACCTTAAATATACTTATAACCTTATTTAAATAAAAGATAGTAAAAAATAGAAAATATACTTTAGAATATAAAAAGGTAACTTTAAGTACCTTATTATACTTTTTAAACTTACTAATATACCTACTACCTTTTAAATAATAATTAATTATATACTATAAGAATTTCTAAATATGTTTATAGTTATCTATCTTAATAATATACTTATTTACTTTTATAACCTTAAGAAACATAAGAAGTATGTTTATTAAGTACTTTAGAAACTATAAAAAGCTAAACTTCTATAATACCTAAGAAAAGTGTATTTTATAGCTAATAAGTTAACTTTTTAAGATTTATTATTATACTTAGTAAAATTAAAATAAAAAACAGAAAGATTATAGTAGTAAAAGACTAGCTATACTCTTAAAATATTAAAGATATCTAATTATTTCTTAAATTTATTAACTTTTACTAATAATTCTTTAAAGAATATTTAGGTAAAATTAACCTTCTTATTAAGCTTATATAAAAAGATACTCTTTTTAAATAAGCAGAAGAATAAACAAAAGCCTTTAAGAATATTAAATAATAAATCTTTTTAAAACTAGTTTTAGTTATCTTAAACTTTAGAAAACTTTTTAAACTTAAAACTAATACTTTAGACTATATTATTAATAAATAACTTAAATAATAAAATAATAATAATAAGTTATACCCTTATGTATTTTTTTCTTAAAAGCTTAGTAAACCTAAACTTAACTACTAAATTTATAATAAGAAACTTATAGTAATTATTAAAGTATTTAAAAAATAAAAACCTTAACTATTTAGAACTAAGTATAAAGTTAAGGTTTATACTAACTATAAAAACCTAGCCTACTTTACTACTTTAAAAGTCCTTAATAAATAATAGATTTAATAGTCTAAATTTCTTTTTAAATTTAATTTCTAAATTATTTATATTAAAAAAAATAGAAAATAGTAAAGCTAATATACTAAGCTAATAACTAGACTATAAAGTCTTAGTACTAAATAAAACACTAGTTATCTTAAAATAAGATAATAAAAGTAACCTTATACTAGTATAAAAGCTTATTATAATTAATACTTATGCTTATACTAGTATAACTAAAAGAATAATATATAACTATATTAAAGAAATTTATAATACTTATGTATATAAATACTAAGGTGTTATAAAGATATTTAAGTAAATTTAATAATACTATATAATAAGTAAGTTATATAATAAAAAGTAGCTTTAGTAATTAAGAACTATAAGATATATAAGAAAAGTAAAAATAGTTTTTATAAGCTATATAGATAAATATAACTACTACTAGTACTACTAAAAGTATAGTATTTAATCTCTTTAGACTTTATTATTAAACTACTAAAGTTAAAAAAGCTACTTATAAAAACAGACTATAATAGCATCTTAGTTATAGTTAACTAACTTATAAAGTATAACTACTTTATCTTTTACTTAGAATTAAGTATAGTAAAAGACCTTCTATATATATTCTTAAAATATATTATTAGTAACTATAGATTACTAAAAGAAATTATGTTAAATAAAGATAAGCTGTTTATATCTAGGTTTTAGAAATCCTTAATTTTTTAACTTAAAGCTAATTAAAAGCTATTAAGTATATTTTACCTATAAACTAATAAACAGACTAAATAAGTTAACTAAATACTTAAATAATATTTATAATATTATATTAATTATAACTAAGATAATTAAGTATTACTACTACTAATAGCCTAATTTACTTATAATAGTGTTATTAAAAAAAGTACTTTAAACTTTTTATTCTATCTAAATTATAGATTTAAGCTTATAGTATATAGAGTACCTTAATAATAATTATAAGTATTAAAAGCTGTAGCTAACTTTAATAAATTACAGAAAATCTAAAAGAAATATTACTAAAGACTTAGAATTTATTAAAGTATAAATAGAAAGATTTACTAATATATTAAAAATAATATAACTATTTTTAAAAAAATGAAATAGCATATATCTTTTATAATAAAATATTAAAATAAAAAAGCTAAGTAATATGTTAGACTATAAAAAACTTAGACTTTTTAAATTATTAAGAAAATCTTAGATATTAACTTTAGACTTAACCTACTAGATATAGTAAAGATCTACTTAGTCTTTTATATTATGCTACTTAAACTAATACTATAAGAATTAAATATAAATAACTATACTACTATAAAACTACATAAGCTAGAATATAAAGTTAAATTAATTATTAATAAATAAATAAAAAATAAGAAAAACTAATATCTTATTAAATAAAAGAATTATAAATATAAAGATAACTTATAAAAACTAGTTAAAACCCTTTAGTACTCTTAGAAGTTACTTTAGGATTACTTTTAAGTAAGAAACTTAGAGTTCTAGAAAGCTAGTCTTTAAAATCTATATTAACTATACTAAAGGCATTTATAGCTTATGCCTTATGTACTAATAAAGACTTAGAAAGTAGCTTAAAAAAAGGATTAACTAGTATTTCTAACATATTGTAACCTTTCTTAAATACTATTTATTTTTACTTATGTATATACTTTAAGCTTATAAGCGCTTTATTTACATTAGCTTACGCCTTCTATAATACCTTTATCTTTTTTATAAGTAACGCCTTAGAAGACTGCTTTTTATAATCTAAATAACTTAAGTTATTTAAAAAACGTTTTACTAAATAAGTTAGAAACTTACTAAAGAAACTACTAAAAGTAACTTATAAATATAAATAGTATTAGCTAATACATTATACTTATAATAAGACTTTATAAAATAAACGTATTTACTATAAATATTAAAATCTACTAGCATTCTATAGTAAAGACTTTTTAAGTAATAATAAGAATAAGGTATAATATTAAAACTAAGCTTAGTAATATAAAGTAAGTAATAAAGATAATAAAGATAAGCAGTAAAGTATAATTAAATATTATCTAACATTTTGTTAGTATTTATAAAACTAAAAACCTAAAGAACCCTAGCCTAGGCCTAAAACCTACTTATAAAGATCTTAAGAATAAGATCTTTAGAAACAAGACCTAATATTATAAACTAATAAATATAATAAGACTAAGGTAGCCCTATAGATATCTATTAGCTATTACATAGAATATATACAGAATATAGAAATATATTAGACTTTTTATAAAACAAAAGAACTATAGTATAAGTTATATAAAGATAAAATAATATAATAAGTACTACCTCTTAGTAATAAGTACTTATCTTTAGTAATAAGCGCTTACTCTTAGTAATAAGCGCTTACTAGTAATAAGGTGTAATTATTAAGTAATAAATAATTAAAACTAAACTTATATATAGGATAAACTTAGATATACCTAAGGATAGACTTCTATAGCTCTTTAGTAATTAACTTATAATACTTTCTCTAACGTACCTGTATAGTAAGTAGCTTATTATAGTAAGTAGCCTACCTTTCTTAACATTTTACCTCTTTAACCTTTACACTAACTTTTCTTTACGTATAAACATGTAATCTACCTTAATTAAAAGTTATATTATCTTTACCCTTTAGGCTATTAAAAAAGACCTAAAAATGTCTATATAAAAAGCAGTATCTATCTTTAAGGTTCTTTAGATATCCTTTTACTACTAATGCGCTAGATATATTACATAAGATAAAAGATAACTAAATTTAATAAAGATATCTATTATAAAAAAGAAAGTAATTCTTAAATAAGTTATTACCCTAATTAATTAAGGTTTTTTTTTATAATAAGAAGATGTATAAGATATAGGTAACTAACTTTTTTTTTAATATAATATAATATATTTAAGACCTTAATAAGTAAAGTACTTTATATAATAATAACCTTAATTAAAAATGTAATTTTAATATTAAATTAATTATTAAAAGGCCTTAGCTAAGAATCTTATAATTATATAAAGCAGTTTATACTTATATAGAATATAATTATAAAGTATAAAATATAAGATTATAATATTTATAATTTTAATAAGACTAGATTCTTAATAAGAATACTATTATATATAAAGGTTATTATAACTTCTAACTATAAAGAAAGGCCTTATATAAAGTAGCCTAGTAATTAGAAATAGGTTTTTATTATTTAGGGTATATATATAGATAGTTAAGTAATACCTTTATATATTATTATAAAAAGTAAATATTACTTTTTTTCTTAGTATATTAATAACTAATTTCTAGCTATATAGTATATTTATCTAAGGAAAAATAGATAGATAATAAATAAGATTAACCTAAACTAACTAAAGTACTTTAATTAGTATATAAAGTCTTATATAAAAAGTTCTTATTACCTCTTAATTCTTAATAACTATAATAGCTATAAATTAACTAACTTTAATAACTACTATAAAAAATAAAGTATTATTATTTTTTATATACCTTTTTATTTATTATATAAGCTTTAGCTTTTAAATATTAGGTACTTTAGCTTATTAAAGTACTTATATAGTAAGAAAATTAAAAAGATAATATAAATATAGATTTTATATATTATAAAGAATAACTTCTTTTTTATTTTTAAAGTAGCATTTTTTACCTTAATAAGTAAAAATAATATATAAGCTAGTTTTAGATAGGTAAACCTTATACCTTTTAACCTTAAAGTAGTTATTTCTTACTTAGATTTTAAGCTAAAGATACTAACACTATCTAGCTTATAGCTAAGTAGCTAAGACTCTTAAGACCTAAAAATACTAACTATAGTACTAAATAGTATATAAAGTACTAGTTTTCTTAAAAAAAGGATTTAGTAGTATTAAGATACCTTACTAATAGTAATATATAAGATTATTAACTTCTAAGCTAAAAGTATTAGTAAGTTAGTATATAAGCTTACTTTTATTAAGGCTAAGAACTATAGACTTTATATAAAGATAAAGCTACTAAGTAAGTACTAACAGGCTAAAAAGACTAGACTACATCTTAAAGGGTTACTTAATACTACTAAAGTAGAGGTATTATAAATAGAAAAAGGTGTAGTTAGTACTAAAGAAGAAAATAACCTTTAGAAAAAGGCTTATATAGAGGGTATTAAACTATATATATAATAATATAGTAATTATAAAAAGACTAGATATACTATATAGACCTATTAAGTAGTTTAAGATAGTAATAAAGAAGAAGGTAATAAGTAGTTTTAATTAATTTTATACGCTATAGATTAATAAACTTACATAAATATAAGAAGGTAAAGAAAAGTGGCTAGCTTACTATGTTAGCTAACTTACTATATATATACGTTATACATAATAAGGTAATGATAAAGTTATTTAATTAGCTTATAGCTAACTAGAAGGGTCTACCTTTAGGTTTTTACTAGAATTATACTATAAAGATACTATTTATTAAGCTACTAAGATTTATACGTTTTTCTTACTAAGGCTTTTATATACTAAAGGGTAGACTTTTTCTTTTAAAGGTTTTTAGTAGTCTAGCTTACTAAATATAACGTATTAAGAACTTATATCTATTTAGTAAGCTTAAGACCTTAGGTTCTTAATTACTATAGCCTAACGTAACTATATTACTAAGCTATAAGCTAATTATAAGCTAACTAACTACTTATTATGTAGCTATTAGATATTTATACTTTACTTAGTTACATAGGCTATAGAATTAGGTATTAAGAGCGTATTACTTAACTAGATAACTTTTCTTTACCTAGATACTAGTACTACTTAGCCTTTTTTAAATTATACTATTATCTAATAGATTTTTATTAATAATAAAGTAAACTATATAAGTATATTTACTATTAACCTTATACTTAATAAATAGTAAGTACTCTAAAGTACTTAAATAAAGAGTTTATATATATATAAAGTAGAAAGTAAAAATAAAACATTATAATAAAGAGTAAAAATTAAAAAGTTAAACTAAAAGGCTAGCGTTTCTATTAATAATATTGTTTTAGTTTCTTATTTTACTATAGATAAAATAGGTTTAGTAGTTAATATTTACTTATCTCTGCTTATTATTCAGATTAATAAGGTTTTCTTTATTATTAGTATTAAATACGCTTTAATTAGCTAGCACTATAGCTTATTATAGTTACATATTAGGTAGTTGCTTAGTTTATTATTAGCTAACTAATAGGTTTAATAGTTAACTACATTTAACTTAATGTTAAACTATAAAATAGTCTAATTTTAAACCTTTTTTATAGTTAACTTAGTAAACTACTTATAAGTAATCTTATAGCTAATAGTTAGTAAAAAAGGTATTATTATTTTATATAATTACACTATTCTCAATATTTTAGTTCTAAAGTAAAGCTTTACTAAAGGTTATTGTATTTACTTAACTTTATTTAATAAAATATAATTAACTTAGCGTATATATATAGTAAGCTACGTATTATAGTAAGCTATATATATCTACTGCTGTTCTATCTCTTTAACGTTTACACCTACTTTTATCTATATAAAAATATAAATTCTTTTTTTAAAGAAAACTGTATTACGTTTACTTTCTAAGCTATCTAAAAAAGATCTAAGAATGTTTATATAAAGAGCTACCTAACTCTTTAAGGTTCCTTAGTCTACCTATAAGTATTAAAAGTATTATAATCTAATTAATTAAATACTATTACTTAGATAAAAGTAATAATAAGTTAAAATCTAAGATATTATACTAAAAGGATTTATTTAATATTATACTAGTAATATTAATATTATAAGTAAATAAACTAAAAATCTAGAATCCTTATTTAATATTATACCAGTAATATTAATATTATAAGTAAATAAACTAAAGATTTAGAATCCTTAAGTTATTAGTATTATAACGGTATATAATATATATAAACAGACTATCTAAGCGTTAGTTAACTACTGTAAAGCTTAGGTATAATTATCTAAGCGTTATCTAAGCGTTAGTTAACTACTGTAAAAGCTTAGATAACTAAAGTAACTATTAGCGCTTTAACGCTTTAGTATATGCCTGTTAATAACCTTATTATAAGGTCTAAGTACTAAAGGTATTAGATATCTAGAAGTATTTATAGGCTATATTTCCCCTCCTCTAAAGAGTAAGAAATAATTACTTTTATATATAATAATAATAAAGCTACCTTTTAACCTACCTATCTATTTAACCTCTTTATTTCTCCCTTCTGTTAGTCTTATACTACCCTTTATATATAACGTAGTAGCATACTTTTATAAGCTAAGAGATATTTAGAACTAATAAAGTTAACTATATTTAGAAAGAAAGTAATTTTTAGATAGGTTATTAACCTAATTAGTTAAAGGTTTCTTTTATAATAAAAAGATATATAAGATATAGCTAACTAGCTTTTTACTAAGCATAGTATAGTATATATTAGATTATAATAAGTAAGAAACTTTATATAATACTAACTATAATTAATAAATACGTTTATAATATTAAACTAACTATTAAAAAGCCTTAGCTAAAAGTTTTATAATTATATAAGACTAGTTTATATTTATATAAAACATAATTATAAAATATAAAATACTAAATTATAATATTTATAATTTAAATAAGACTAGATTCTTTATTATAATATTATTATATATAAAAGTTATTATAATATTTAATTATAAAAAAGGCCTTATATAGAGTAGCTTAGTAATTATAAGTAAGTTTTTATTATTTAAAGTATATATATAAATAGGTAGGTAATACCTTTATATATTATTATAAAAAATAAATATTACCTTTTCCTATATATATTAATAGCTAATTCTTAGCTATATAGTGTATTTATTTTAGTAAAAATAAGTAAATAATAAATAAAATTACCCTAAATTAGCTAAAGTACTTTAATTAGTATATTAAATCTTATATAAATAGTTTTTATTACTTCTTTATTTTTAATAACTATAATAGTTATAAATTTACTAAGTTTAATAATTATTATAATATTTAAAATTTAATACTTTATGTTTACCTTTTTATTTATTATATAAGCTTTAGTTTCTTAGTATTAGTTATTTTAGCTTATTTAAGTACTTATATAGTAAGAAAATTAAAAACATAATATAGGTATAAATTCTATATATTATAAAAAGTAACGTTTTTTAAAAGTAATATCTTTTATCTTAATAAGTAAAAGAAATATATAAGTTAGTTTTTAATAAGTAGGCTATATACTTTTTTAACTTTAAAGTAGTTATTTCTTACTTAGATTTTAAACTAAAAATAATAATACTATTAAACCTAAAACTAAGTAGCTAAGGTATTTAAAACCTAAAGATACTAAATATAGTATTAAATAGTATTAAAGTGTATCTTTTTTTAAAAGAAAATTTAGTAATATTGAGGTAGCTTACTAATAATAGTATATAAAGTAATTAACTTTTTAGCTAAAGGTATTAGTAAGTTAGCCTATAGGCTTACTATTATTAAAGCTAAAAACTATAAGCTTTATGTAGAGATAAAGATATAAAGTAAGTATTAAAAAGTAATAAGGACCTAACTACATCTTAAAAGTTACTTAATACTACTAATATAAAAGGGAATTAATAAAGATACATAAAGAATTACGATAGATATATAGCTTTCTTAGATATATAATATCCCTTATCTCTAATTAGCTATAAATACATACTACCCTTAGGTACATTCTTACTAAGGTAGTAAAAGTAATTATACTAATATTTCTTTTTCTGTTTTTTTATATTTACTTTTAAATAACTTTTATTTAAGATTTATAAAAGCATAAATTACAGTCTATCTTTATTTAATTTTATAAATTATAAATAGGATATCTATAGCTATAAAGAGCTTTTATTTTTTTATACTATAGACTACCTAACTACTTTTTTAAGTAATATAGTTATAAAGGCTAATACTTATTATTATTACTAAATAATATTTCTTAATTATAGTATTACCTCTAAATTCTAGCCTATAGTAGCTACTTACTTATAAGATCTTTAGTAGTCTTTTTTTTACTAAGAGTACTAAACTAGCTTCTTATTTATTACTAAGATAAAGTTAAAGCCTAGCTTTAACTTAGCTAACTTACCTTTTATATAAGCCTAGCTAATGTTAACTTATTCTTACTTTTTAGTAAGTAGCCTTACTTAAAACTAGTTAAGGCTTACTTAGTAAAGGCTAGCTAGGTTTTATTAAGAATAACTAGCTATAATAAAATAAGCTATACTATATTTTTTAGCCTTTTATAAAAAGATATTATAATCTTTAGGTTAAAGATTTAATAGTATAAATTAAAAAAAAAGGTCTTCTAAAGATACTACTATAGGTAAACTTTCTACTTACTAAAAGTTACTAACTTAGCTATCTTTAAGTAGATTTTATAATAGTAAGAAATACTAAGCTTAACTAAAACAGAATAGTTATTACTATACTTCTTAAGAAAGACTAAGAATAGTATCTTACTAAAAGGTATTACTTTTTATACTAGCTAGTATTACTTTTTAATTAACACTAGATACTTTAAGAAGGTACCTAGATACTTTTAGCTTATAAGCACCTTATTTTTTATATAAGCCTATCTAAAGTATTACTTCTAATTACTAATTATATTCTATATAACGTTAATAAGCTAATATAGGTAACTAAGATTATTTAGAAAGTAGTCTTTAATATTATTATTACTTAACTTTAAACTAAAAGTAATATAAATACTAAAGTTTTAGTATTTCTAAATAAAGTAATAAGCCTACTACGCTTTTATAAATAAATATATTATATAAAAACATTATAAAATTAAGTACTAGTTATTAAACTCTTTATAAAGTTTTTTTTAGGCTTTTTTAAAAAGGTTTTCTATCTTAGTAAAAATAATAAGCTTTTATATTATAAAGACTTTATAATAAGTATAAAAAATAGCTTTATTTACTAGTATATTAATATAAATACAGTCTTTATTATTAAGCTTAGCTATTACTTAGGTTATTAGCTAATAACCCTTATTATTAAACTTACTACTATTACTATTATAGCTATAATTCTTTATTTACTTTTACTTAGCCTTAAGTATAATATTAAAGTTAATATAGTAAATATAAAGTTATTATTATACTTTAGAAAACTACTTATTTAGTATGGCTTTTATTTATTTATTATAGTTAGTAATAATAATAGTTAACTAGTAAATTAAGTATTACTTAACTACTTAGTAAATACTTATTAAGAAAAACTAAAACCTTTTTAGTTTCTTATTATTAATAAGACTAAATACTATATTATAAATAAACCTAAAGTAAGTCTACTTAGTAGCTTAAAATAATAAAAGCTTAAAGAAATTAGTATTATAAGTATTATTAAAGCTTATAACCTTAGAAAACTACTTTTATATTTAAAGATAAGTAAGAAAAAGTCTAAATAAGTTTAATAAGGTAATTAGGCTTATTATCTATATACTTTATAATATATAAGATTTCTTATTTATTAAATAACTTAATTAATACTATAGTTACTAAATATCTATTTAGTTTCTTTTAGTTAACATAAGCTTTAGTATTATAAATATCTTACTAAGTAAATAAGAAATCTAAAAACTACTTTTAAGTAATAATATATATATTATATACCTAAACCTTAACTCTTTAGCTTATAGTTATAATAGTATTTTTAACTAGCTAGGTAAGCTTATAATAAGAAAGGTATACTAACACTTTAAGGCTAAAGCTATAGTTATGTTAGCTATACTAAGAGTCTTAGTATTAATATAATAGTTATTAGCCTTTTATTTTAGCCTTAGTAATTAAGTTCTATTAATAGCTATACTTTTAAGATCTTTATTACTTAATACTTATACTATAGCTTAGCTTAGGCTACTTATACTAGTTATATTAGAATATATAATAAATTATTTATTTATTTTACTTATACTTATAATATTTTATAATAGTAAAGCTATTAGCTTTTATAAATATATTAACTTAGTTAAAAAGAGTTTTAACTAATAGCTTTAGATTACCTAAAATTAGTAAGTTTAAAAAGAGGTCTAAAAAAAGTAATTTTAATTACTTATATTAAAAAGATTAATAAGATAGTATAGTTAGTAATTAGTAAAGTATAGTAAGCCTTAGAAAGTAGCTTTATTAAAAAGAAAAGTATAATAAAAGTAAAGTTAAGGTATTTAAGGCATAAGGTAAATAGCTTTATTTTTACTATTATTAATATACTTATTTATATAATTTTATAAGCTTAAGGCTTAATCTTTAGTCTTTTTTAATAACTTTTTATACTAAGTATAAAGTAAAAGTAAACTTAGCTTAGGTTATAGTTTAAAACTACTAAGCTTTATCTTAAAGCTAAGTAGTTAGAAAAAAAGGACTTTAGTTATAATTAAGGCTTAGTATTAGTATTATAATATATTAAAAATAATTACGTTAGAATAAGTAGCTTTAGTTAAAGTAAATTATATAGTTATTCTAAATCTTAACTACTAGCTTATCTTTCTTTTTTATAGTCTTTAAAAAAAGGTTATTAATTTTACTATTATTACTAACTTTATAATAGTTACTAATACTTATCCTAAAGCTACTTAATAAAGAAGGCTATAAACTAAGGATTATAATATATTATATATATTTAAGAGAATACTAGTTACTTAAGTAATAGCTTTATGTTTAGTAATAAGGACTACGCCTTAGAAAGCGTATTAAGCCTAAGACTATGCTTAGCTAGAACATAATCATAATAGTTAAAAGATTGTTAATAAGTAGAAAGTAAGAATTACGTTATATTACTATTTATAATTAAATACGCTAAGTTAGGTTAAGGTACTTTAAAAGCTATTAGTAAAATTAAGGTAGGCTAATAAATAAGTTTATAGCTAATTAGAGATAAAAGATATTATACACCTAAGAAAGCTATACATCTATATTAATTCTTTATACATCCTTATTAATTTCTATATAAAAATACAATAATTTTAAAAAAGGTATAGTTAATACTAAAAAAAGTAAATAACCTTTAAAAAAAGGCTTATATAAAGAGTACTAAACTATATATAATAATAATATAGTAATTATAAACAGACTAGTAATATGTAAACCTATAAAGTAGTTTAAGATAGTAATAAAAAAGAAGGTAGTAAGTAGTTTTAATTAATTTTATATATTATAGCTTAATTAACTTATATAAAAGATAGAAAGGTAGTAAGAAGTATATAGTATTCTGTAATATATAGCTTACTACATATATATATACGTTATATAAGTATTAAAAAAGTTTTTAAATTATTTAACTTATTTTAGTAACTAACTTACTATATATATTAATATGTTAGTAAATTATAAATATATCTTTCTAACCTATAAAATTAAATATTACTTAACTTATAGTATTAACATTAATATTAAGTTATAACTAAATATATAAGATATTAACTATAGAAAAGTATACTTTAATTTAGAAATAGTTAGAGAATAATTATGTTAAAATAAAACTTAAAAGAAAAAGAGTATATAAACTAAACACTTAATACTTAAAGTATTTTAAGAAAGAATTAATAAATACTTAGTTTAAAGTAACTTATAAAAATATAAGATAGATATAACAATTTATATATAAGATAAGCTTGTAGTATAAAAGACTAGCTATAAGACGTTATTTTTAGTTTATTTAATTATAAAAAATAAGGTTAAAATAGTATACTTTCTAATATAAGTTCTATATTAAATAAAAGCTAGGCCTTAAAGTTTACCTTTTTAGCTTACCTATAGTTAAATAGGCCTTATATACTAAGATAAAAAAATACATCTTACTTATCTAGTATTTAGTACTATTAGTAAAGTATTAAAATATATAGCTACTAATTATTTTGTAATATTGTATTTATTCTCTAGCTATATAGTTATACTAAAAGCTTTTTTATATAAGAAAGAATCTACTTACTAGTTAATTTAAATAAAGCTAACTTATAATAACTAGTCTAACTATAACATACTATAACTATAGTTAAATATAAAGTAAATTTAAGTTATTAAAGCTAAATTCTTTTTTTTTTTTTTAGTATAAGTAATTATTCTAGCCCTCTATAAGCAGTCTAGTACAGCTTACCCTGTAGAAAAGGAAATTATAGTATGTATAACCTAATAATACAGTACCTCTGGCCTATACTAGATCTTAATGTCTTAATGTAGTATAAAGTACTTAATAGTATAGATTAACTACTAGTTTAGACCTTATATTAACTATAGCTACATACGTATAAACAAAAATAGGGTGGTAAGTAGGTAGATATACTATAGATAGCTTTAGCTATAGCTAACAATGGCTTAGTTAAAGTAACTACTAAGGTTGTAAAAACCTTATAGCTTAAGCAACCTACGTAATAATAGCTTTACTAAACCTACTACTAAGGTTGTAAAAACCT
The DNA here is from genome assembly GCA_022179045.1 of Colletotrichum liriopes. NCBI lineage: Eukaryota > Fungi > Ascomycota > Sordariomycetes > Glomerellales > Glomerellaceae > Colletotrichum > Colletotrichum liriopes. Next base: position 186,097 of record BPPX01000053.1, read on the forward strand.
TACAGCTTAAGCAACTAGCGGTATAGCTAACGTACTAACAATAGCTTTACTAAACCTACTACTAAGGTTATAAAAACCTTACAGCTTAAGTAACTAATGTATAAAGCCTGTAAGCTATGCTTTTATCTTATGCCTTATGTTTAACCCTAGATTAATCTTAATCTTTATCTTATAACATTAACTATTAGCTTTAAGATGTCTTTAAGAGCTACTGTTCTTAACCTATAGTCTCTACTATAGCCTAGAGATTACTATACTTTATATACTACCTACAGAGATCTACTATATATAGGCGCCTTTACAGAATTAATTAGCCTTAGGGCTGTTAACAAGGGGACCTCTTTCTTCTACCTAACGGCTAATATAAAGCTTAACGTAGCTATCTTTAGTCTAAGGCTTTTTATAATAGACAGAAACTATTAAAGAACAGACTTAAAGAGACAGAAATATTAAGCTAATCCTAAGTTATTAAAGACTATTAATAAGATTAACAGCTTTACTTAGCCTAACAACCTATAGTACTTTAGAGACGTTATAGATATAGCAGCCTAGGTAATTAAGCTAATAGATAAAATAAAGGCCTAGTAAAAATAGGTAGGTTATGTAAGGCTAAGCTATAACATATACTAGGATTTTGCTAACAGCAGTAGAGAGCTTTTAGACTGAATTAGTAGACGTTAATTTTAGAGAAGGTTAGTAGGGTAAATAAATTAGAACTTAGAGGGTCTTTTAGGGCAGCGCGCCTAAGCGTAGGTATAACTAGGCTGTTATAGTTATATAGCCAAAAGGCAATTAGCTAATAATGCAACAAGCCGAAATAATAATTGTTTTTAACAATGGTTCTATAAGTACGATATAAGGCCAGAGGCTAGTTATTAAAGCTATAAGTAACGTATTTAAGTTTATAATAGTATTAAAAAAGTATAAAGATATATCTTTATAAAAATAATATATTACTATATATTATACTATAATAAGACCTTACTAAACATTATAGCTAAGGCTACTTAAAGCTAACCTTAACTAAGCTTAAATTAAAAATTCTAATATTACTAATCTAATTATTAGTATAAAGTAGACCTACTTAAGCTAGTAGTAAGGTATTAATACATAGCTTTTCTATTCTAACCCTTACTTAAAAATACTTATAGTAGTTAATATAGCTAGTTATAAGCATACTTAGCTTTAAACTACTATATCTATTTATCTTTAATATCACAAGCTTTTTAAGCTTAACATCCTTTACTAAATAAATCTAGCTTATAACATAGAACTATAGATATCACATCTTAGTTCAAACATACTATATTTTTCTCAAGTTCATTATGTATGTAATAGTATACATAAATATCCTGTCTATATAGGCAGGGCTTGTAGTAATCTCGTCGCTAGGGCCTATCTGGCCCGAGATCCGCGTGAGATCTGACGACCGCATGGCAATTGGGCCTCGTTCGTGACATGCTCCAGATATTTGTTGCTTAAACCTTTGACAGGATCCCTGCGGGTTTCCTGAGACTGATGGTGTAGAGTGCCCTAGGAGGTGTTTGTCATCGTCGCGTCAAGCTGGCTTTCTAATTCCTAAGACACCATTCTGGTTATCACTAAGTGGCCGCGTTGGCTGGGGTGATTGGCATGCGGCTCGTTGGAGATTTAACACACGCCCTCGAATGCTACAGTACCAGAAAGGGGGCGGCTAGGAAGAGGAAACGAAGCGTGTACGCCGAAATGAAGTTATGGGAGTTACTGGTTTGCGGAGGCGGGATGGCAGCAGTAGAAGAATAGCCGGTGCTGGTAATGCGACGTGCCTGATCCAGGCAGTAGCAATAATGAGATAGAAATCACATAGTTTATTCTCTAATGTCCAACACTCAAGAGCATTCGTACAATAGAAAGAGAAGGAAATAAATATAATTCCTAATGGTACACTCGTCTATATACAATGAAGGCGCGGGAACGAACGGAGCCGTCGGCACAGTATGTTACCATCTTCATTAAATTAACGTCACTGGAGGTAACAGCGGCTCAGCCATCCAAGGGCTGGTTCGCAACGAGGTGGGTGGCCCAACCTAGCAGAGCGCCATCGACCTGACACTTGACGACCTCAACCGACTGATTGCCTAAGGTGGGTGATGGCGGCGGCGACAGCAGAGTTGTTGCGTCGCATGTATCTGGCCACGATGCCATCGTCAGCAGTCCCGGTGTTATTACAAAGAAATTCTAGCAGGAGCTTACCATCGCTTTCAGTCCAAACGTTGTCAACCCTTTTAGCGACAGCTGGAATGTTGCTGATGAGTGATGGGAGAAGGCGAGGCCTGCTTGCACGTTGCATACGCTGCCATGAGATTGGCAGAAGGCGGGATGGATGGAATCTATGCCACGGCTTGGGCACCCTTTCCCTTGCGTCTTTGCTATGGACGATCGTCTGGCGTCGGAGCACAATGCCTGTACCACTAACGGCGGCATCTTGGTAAGTGATATGTCCTTTCTCGTGGCTTTTATAAACATTAGGCGTTGGAAACTGGTCACGATGTATGTCAAATTGGTGAGCGGCCGGGCGTGTTAAGAGTGAGAGCAAGAGTGAGAGCAAGAGTGAGAGCAAGAGTGAGAGCAAGAGTGAGAGTAAGGGTGAGAAAGACAAGAACACTCGTCGCCGCGTCTCACCTTGAGCGCAGCAGCCTAAATGACAAATCAAATTAGGAGGTCTGGTTTGACCGTCCATCTGGTTTTCTATATTTCCCTTTGACTTGTCTCATCAAGTCCTTGTTTGATTTACTGTATGTGCTATGAGACGCAGTAGCCAGGTAGCTGCTGTATGTGCGATCTTTGACACCGGGCTTGGGCCAGGACCGAGGCAATTGATATATCGATTTGACCGCCTTAGGGTGTTGATAGATGAAAGACTCGGCTCATCAGCCAAGGGCTGTATATCTATCCGCTGGTTGGCACGTGGGCACAGTTGAGGAACCAAGTCTGAGGGGCGCAGCAGCCAAAGGGCTGCTGCACTCATCCACATCGACATAAGAAGCAGCAATAAACAGAAACAAATGCCGTTTCGGGAGAAGCAAGGCGCAAGACAAGTCATGCATCATCACTCGACAGTTCTTGCCGGCTTTCTGTGATAGACCACCCGAGGAGCGGAAAGACCCACGTTTGCCTCGGAGCCATGGGCAGGAAGCAGGAAAACGTGTGTACACCGACATGGAGGCTACTCTGTTGGGATCCCAGAATGCCTCTCTTCCGTGTCCGATGGAGCTGCCGGGTTATGCGCTGTGCTCATCCTTTTATTTGGCCGTCCTGAATGATGAATCCGTGTCTTTTGTCCTCGCCGCTGCCGTCGTCATCCTTGTCGCCTTTGTTGTGTTCGCTGTCGAGTCTGTTTTGTTCCGTTTTGTGCGTCTCCGTCTCTCACAGACCATCCCATGGCTGCCAACAACAACAACGTAAGTAACACGTAATCTACATACCCTCCTCCTATTTGTCAAGCCATGGCGCGCATGGTGCACTAGGAACAGTGCATAGAGCAAAGACATAGCAGCTAACGAGAGCCCACACGAACTGTCTCTCGCCAACCACTTTCCGTTCACCGCCCCCGCCACGTCTGTCTCCATCCAAATATGGCATGACAATACCGTCCTCCCCCGCGTCCAGCAGCAACCCCGTGCCACCGCTCGCGCCGCCGCCAGACTCAGCCAGAATCTGCATGTGCAGGCTGCCGACCCGTCCCATATCTCCACAGTCTCCTCTCTCTGGGCTGAGCCCAATGGTTTGCTTCCCGCCACCATGGGCCGGATTCTCCCCGCCCGCTTGACGGAGCACCTGGTACAAGCAGCTAGGATTACCTTTGGCAGCGAGCAACAAGACCTTGCCCAGATCTGTGGCATCTTTCTTGCTTACATTGAAGAGGAGGAGGAGCTGCTGCTGGTTTCTGCTCGCCTGAGGCAGAGGCAGAGGGAAAAAGACGAAGAGATCCTGCGGCTCTGGCAAGAGGAGCAGGAACAGAGGTAGGTGCAGGAGCAGGAGCAGGGGATGAAGGAGGCGATGGGCGTTGAGCGGCAGCAACACCGTTACCAACCCCCTTGGCAAAGGCAGCTGGACACTCGTCAAACAGCTCTGGGTTTAATTCATCAGCAACGTAAGAATACGCTGGGCCTAAAATATGCGTATGCGCCCACGCCCTATTAAAGCAGCAGTCTGTATTTGTGTACAAGGGACGGTACCTGGAGTTATACAAGGGGTGTTGTAAACCGGTGTAGGGTGCAGAGATAAGAGCTTTTGTTTAGTATGTACTGTTATTCTTTCTGCACAAGGCGTCTCAGACCAGCAATAGTGGCGGCTGTAACTGTTCTCAGGAGGAACAGGGCATTAACAAGGCTCTAGGCATCTTGGTAGCGAGGGCTTATGTTCGGATTGGCTTGCGTGTTATAGAACGACAGATTGGTACCGTTGGAATCGTTGTAGCTAACCAGACCTTGAAGCCCGGCAGCTGCAGCATAATGGAATGCGTGATGGCCTTGGTCGTCAGGCCAGTCGTGATGCCTCAGGGGCATAGTGGAATCAGGATTGGTAACGAACACCAACCCACGTCTGGCTTCAACCTACCGCAGCAAGTCAACTATAGCAGCTGCCGCCATAATGTGCAGCGGGCTAACGCCGCATGAGGGGGCAACAGGACGATCCCAGATAGCACCATGGGAAATAAGAAGGCAGGCAGTAGACTGGTGACCATAGGCCAGGGTAAGGCTCAGAGGGGTAGCAGCCGGTGCTTCGATTAGTGCAGGTGATGATGTGGTGGGAAGAACATTGATCTCGGCAGGTTCACCGTCGCAGGGCAGAGTGTGCCTGAGGAGAAGGCGCATATAGGGAGACAGGCATCAACAGCAGTTCCAAGTGACGTTATGACACTAGAGCCGCGATCTAAAAGCTAAGAGACGGAGCATCTTGCCCTATGCATGCGGCAGCATGGAGTAAAGACGCAGAGGCGGCAGCTAGGTGTTAGTGCTGGTTGCAGTCAGCAGAGGAAAAGGAGTTATAGGGACGACGTAGTAAGCCAAGCTAGTGGAAATACAAGGCGTAAGAAAGCGGAAGGAAGTAGGAGTGATGTAGGTAAGATAGCGAGGTATGTGTGCAACAGGATAAGGCGACTAAGTCATGGTGAGGGTTAGAAACAGTCGTTCCACTAGGACAATGCTGCTAGACAAAGCAGCCGAAAGAACAAGGGCGCCCTTCTTCAGTCATATAGATGTGGCGGCGGCCGTAGGTGCGGTGGCAGTCGGCGATGGACCTGTAGGAGGAGGGGGTAGTTAAGGCGGTGATCGTGAGGCATCCGGTTGCAGGGGTGTGGCCAGGATCAGGACCAGCTTGGTGGATTTGATAAGCGGTATTGGGGAAGGCCGGGAGGCTGCGTCTGCAGCAGCTGTAGCAGCGGGCCGAGCCTGGTTTCTATCGTTGAGTGTTGGTGTGTTTTTGTTTTGGTGCAAGAATCGGACAAGGTCAATGGCGATGGCTGTCTCGTCGAGGACCGAGTTGCAGGCGATGTAGCAGCGACGCCACGAAAGTGAGAAGGTGTTTAGCCAAGCCAGACAACCGGGCGGGAGGACGTGCTGTAGACGCAACGCAGCGATGATGATGGCGTCTTTGCTTTCGTCGCCAGCGCTGTCGGTGCCGACAATGCTGGCAAGAGGGAATGGATGTTTCGGCAAGGAGAGAAGTGGGAAGGCGGTCGATAATGATGTCGGTAGGTTCCTTTTTGCCCACCGGAGAAGCGGACGACAAAACATGTTGGGGGCGATGAAGTTGCTAGATCCGGAAGAACAATCGGATCGGGGGTGGGGTTGAGGCAGCAGGTACGTATCCCAAGATCCACTCCATCCATTTGGGCTCGAACGCTACCACTTTTCGCGCCTGATGCAGCCACAGAAATCTTGGAGGACATTGCTTACACAACTCAGCAGATCCAGGAACGGGAGAGGCGCGTGATGATTGCGCCTGTCCTTGAGAAAAAGGTCCGATCTGACGTGATGGATCAAACGAGAGCGGAAAAAGGGAGGAGACTGATGGTTGCTGAGTCTACATTCTTCTCCTAGCGAGTGAGTTGGGTTCAAACCCGTTTCCCCCCACAGGAATCCACTCTTTGGGCCCATCCAGGCTGGCCCAGGTCCGAGGTTCTGCCTGCAATGTCCTTACCCCAGATTCTTGACCCAGAATCTTGCCCGCCCTCCATCTTGCCCCACCCAAAACAATCTCGCCCGTCCCCAATCTCGCCCATCCTCAATCTCACCCCACCCGAAATCTCAACACCCGGATTATGGCCCCCAGATCATGCTAGATCCTGCCCCATCCAGATCGCAGTCCACCTAGGTTGTTGTCACACCTACGCCGCTGCCCGCCCTTGCCCTGCCCGTCCTTGAATCCTGTCCTGTCTGCACATCTCAACCATCATCCACCTTTTACACCGTGGGACCGGCCTATGGTGTGGCTTCGGCCTACACGTTCTCCGCCTTTCCTGCGCTTCCCGTGCTCTCGTCCGGTTGACGCTTTCCCTCTGCATCCATCTGTCTCGTCGCCTTTCCAGGTTCCGTCGCACCGCCCTCAAGTCACGCGCTCGCCGTTTCGCCGGTCTCCACCTCTGGAGCTTCCCTTCTCAACCTGGGAGCGCACCCGTCCACTCAACTTCACCAGCTGCGGCTCGTTATTGTCAAGTGCGCGCGCAGCAGAGTTTTCGGCCCACTGTGAGCGGGGTCGCAGTTGTCACAGATGCATATCTCGTTGGACTACAATACCATCCGCAACAAAATGATGGGCAAAAGCATTCTTCCGCGATCAAACACACACGGACCGTGTCGACCCAGCCACGAGAAACGTCTTGGTGTACTGGGATCTTTCAAACCTCGAGAAAATCCCCGGCCCCGACAAGTCACCCGAATACTCCAGCGATCAATCACTGCTACATTCTCGTCATCTTATGGCAGCAAACGTCGTTCGATGCGGTCTGCTTGTGGCTCGTGGTCAAGGGTGAGTCCCGCCAGAATGACACATATCAGAACTGAGGCCCGCTGTACAGTTTATCTACCCATGGCGGTGTGAAGGGAGTCATTCAAGCCCAGGTGCGTATTACGGTATACCTCATGACCGGGTCCCGTGGACTTCCCAGCCAATTCTTCTGACGCGGCTTGGTCCCATCGGAAGAAAGGCAACATGAGCAACGTGTGGCCAGCCGCGCTAATCAGGTGCTTCCCTCTCGACGCAGTTCCCCAACCCGTCTCCGAGAACCAGCAGCTTCCGTTAGCTCCTTATCCACGCCACCTGCTACACCGCAACTCACGCGCCAAAAGCCAAAGCCAAGTTCGGGTGTAACGTGCTTGGAGATCTAGCGGCGACCGACGTCACATCAGGAGAGGCCGCCATTTTCGACGCAATCTATGGACGTAACAGCCAGAGCCTTGTACAGCCCATGCCTGTGCGTCCACCATCCAGACTGTTTTCCATTATCAGCCCCACTGACTCGCAGGAACGTTACCCGGCCTACTGTCCAAGTACAAGCGGAAGAAGGCAACTAGGCTGGCAGAGGTCCCTCTCCGTTTCTTCTCCCCGCCGCAGGATTGCTTCTAAGCAACCGGCCTGGTTTGGCAGCTTCCCGCTTGGCTCGATTCGCAAAAGGGGTCATGCCTACTAACTAGGTAATGCTAGGACCGCAACTCGTGGGCCTTCCGCTCACGACCCTTGGGCAGTCTCGTCGGAAAGCCCAGCGGTGCCAGCCCTCGCAATTAGGCCGTGTGGCTCACAAGTGGCCATTTGCAAATGCGTTCGTTCCTTTCCCACCACAGCCTCGACTACACAAGCCTCCAAAGGGCTGGCCTCAAGCCCTTCGCCCTGTATATGAACATCGCCGTCGGCAACCTCCCAGTTAAGTGGCTAGCCATCCGCGCCAACATGATGTCGACCTTGTCGTAAGACCTCGCCAAGTAAGCACGCCTAGGCAGACTCGTCAAGGGCTTCGACGCATATGTACAGTGTGAGAGGGTCTCGCGGCCACAGACCTTGCGCAACGCCTGGTCTCACCCGCTGTGGCTGGGCGATGAGGCTGCATGCTTCGAAGCAGGGGAAGACCGCAACGATGGGTGGCTAGTTTTTAGTTAGACGTAGGCTGTTGCGTTACTTCAGTGGACACGCGGAGCGTTGGACTTGGTTCATTTGCCTGTCTGTCTTTTTGCTTGACTTTGGCCCACTTCACATGTGCCCCCCTCTTATTCCCTGTGCTAACGATGCACCTTCCCGTACCGAGAGAAAAGGCCTCGATCCCGTCTTGGATTTGCCGTCCGCTGAAAACTCGTGGTTCCAGCCGCTGTCGCTGTCGCTGCCGCCGGAGCCGGAGCAGTCGCGGAGCTAGTACTGGCGTTGGAGCAGGCGTTGGCGGTGATCCTGCACTTGCGGCTCTGCCACAGTCCTTGCCAGGGTCTTCAACCGTGGTTACAAATCGCCTTCTCCTGTGCTCTCTGTTCCCTGTCCCTTTCCAGCCGCCATTCCCTGAATTTGTTGCTGGTCCAGCTCTGAACGCGGCTCAGCCCTTCTTGGAGAGTGTCTGACTGTCTACCTATCGCTTCTCGTCTGAATATGCTTGATCCCCCTCCACGTAGAGAGACCCATCCTGCAGAGTATTAGCGACCGAGGTGAGATGGACCAGAGAGTTCCATCCCGGGTCGGCGAGTTCGAGTGTCTTGACAGCCTCTTGTGAATCTTCGATATCCTTGTGCTCTTGAGGTGGTTGTAGAAGCGCTCACCTACTGGGCCCGCAGTCGTCTGTCGAGCTGCGTCCTGGGTGGAGGAGACGGTGCTTGTCTTCTTGTTTATGAACTCGGCGTGGTGTGTCGCTATTGTCGCTACCGACCAGTGAGACTTGGTTTATGGAGGACGAACGGGACGTTGGAGGTGCCCGGAGAGTTTCGAAAGGCAGAGGCCAAGGTCGCATTTCAATTGGACAATTCTCTTCTCCAGGAACATGTTCAGACGTGATGCGTTCAAAGGGCTTTATCTGGCGTGTGGTCAGCAAGATATTGAACAAGCTGATCAAGTAATCTACTCAGAAGATCGTTGTCGAAATTCAATCCTCTAAAGCAGAAAGTACAGGCAGAGGAAAGAGTAACAGCAAAACCCAAATGCTTTGGTACAGCGGCAGCACTGCTATTTCCAGAACTATCGGGTCGAAAAAGAGCAGCATCACAATGGCAATGGTTGTTGTGGGCAACACCCACAGAGCCAACAACAACACCTGCTTCGAACTCGACTGAACTTACTGAGTCGTCCGCCGCCAGAAGAGTAGTCTGCTTTGCACTCCACGAGACCTTGCGAATCCAAGGCCAGACAGGCGCGTCTGACATTCTTTGGGCCTTAATCAAGCTTTGCCTGCTCCTTCGCCAGGCGTATACTTTCGCTCTGCAGCGGGCTCTTTGGGCGAGTGCTAGGATTCGATTGGGTCATGTGGTTCTCGGTTGTCTCTTGTGTGTCTGTGGTCGCAGTTGAGATCTTGACCGACGTAGTTCCACACGTTCTGTTAGTGGCGTCTCGCCTGGCAGTTCGCGGTGTAATTACCTTCATCCTGTCAGCAAAGGCTGCGGTAACTCACAATGCAGCAATAACCACCACGACGACAACTGTAACATCCATAAAAGAGCAGTACCAACAGCCAAGGTGGTACCGACTGTAACGCAGGAGATGTTGCCGTGGATGCGAGACTTCCGCAACGAAGTGAATGCTCTGGCGGCTGTTGTGGGGGAGTCAAAAGCCCAGGGCGGAGAAGGGGCGCGGTTGGCAGACGAGGGGTTCCGGACTTGGCAGGCACCTCGACCCAGGTCTGTCAGCGGGACTTGGTTCGAGCGCCGGTCAAAGGTGATGAAGGACGCATCCGAAATGGCCAATCATGACAATGTCTCGAAACGTTGTTGAATCGGTTGCTTTAAGGCTTTCGCAAAAGAGAGGAGCTGCTGAAGGCGATCGACCGGGACGTCAAGGCCCGTTTGGCGGCAGCAGCAGCAGCTTCTTAACCTAGCGCCTGATTAGTGGTGCGCCAATTGTACGTATTGTCTGCCATGGAGTCTGGGGGAGAGCGGGAATCCTTGCGTAAGCGCCGCGTACAAAAGCGAGCCAGGATTCCGAAGGGGGGTACGCAACCGACTTCGGGGAGCTCGTGGACCGAACACTAGTCCGCATAAGCGGTCTGCAAGATGTAACAAGCCGGGCTTTTCTAGAGCAGGCTGAGCCTCAGTAGGCGTCTCTGTAACATGCAGAAAATGTTCGGCCAGGCGGTAGTCAAAGGCGATCAAGCATAGCTGCTTGAGGCGCATAAAAGGGGCCTAGGGGGAGGGGGAGGTCGTTGTCAAAGGCGATGGAGAAGAGAACAAACGAACTGCAGACGTTGACTTGTGAGTTGCGAGAACGGACGGCAATTGCGTTCGGTCTCTGCCGGCTGTCGTTCAGGCACCAGCCCGCCTGGTGGGGAGGGTCACGTGGGCCATGAACCCGTGCCCACCCAGCCTGTGACTGGCCGGTCTCAATCTTACCCGGCCCTAATGTTACCCGGCCCTAATGTTACCCGCCCCTAATGTTACCCGGACCTAATGTTACCCGCCCCTAATGTTACCCGCCCCTAATGTTACCCGTCCCTAATGTTACCCGGTCTCCATGTTGCCCGCCCCTAATGCTACCCGCCCTCAAATCTTAGCACCTAGGTCACAACCACCCCAGATTATTGCCTTTTAATACTTTCCTGTCGTCACACCCGACCAAGATAGGTACCGACTCCCGAGCCTGTCTTTTACGTTCCAGTCACCGAACTAAGCCACCTCACATAACATACGGCAGCCACACAAGTTAAATTAAGTGACGTTTCCGAGCTGACAGCACCAGCAGGATCGATTAGGTACGCAGACCGAGATAACGCAGTTGCAAGGTCGTAATGCGCGACGGTTTGGCTGTCGCCCATACAGCCGCATTCCGCTCCCTCGACAACCACCACCCCCAGGCGCTGTGTTCAGCGTCGATCGTCATGGGAACATCGGTCGAGTCCTGGGCTACACCCATCTCGAAGAACGGCCGCACCGATATACCTCCCTGAGCCGCCACGAGGACGCGCTCCCCAACTCCTCTTCCAAGTTGCCATCTCATCGACACAGAACCCCAATCGGAGCTCTGGTGACTCTTAGCTTAACGGGAGGGGCAACCGGCATAAATCCCCGCAAGCGATCACAAGCTATGTCCGCAACCCGCTCCACACCATCCCACGGTCACAAGAGACGAGCGTCCCTTACCGATACCGACACACCATCACATACTTCGGATTTCGAAAAGACTCCGAAGCGGGCCGATGGCGGCGGCTTGGACTCGCTTGCTTAGTCCTCTGTCGCATCATCCCCGCCCGTTGAGCCAGCGTTGGCGAGCTACGTGTTAACCTCGTCTGACCTCCCGCGAAGGGCCGACGGCCTAGGCATGCGTCAGCTTCGAGGCGCGACAGGGCTTCCTGCCCCTGTGTAGCAAATGGTCCTACGGATCCAAACAATCGTTCGCTGTTGCGCCTTGCTATCGTGCGCCTTGCGCAACAAACCGTGGATCACTGCTTTCCCCCGTCAACTCGCCCTGGATGCTTCCGCCTTCTCTACACGGCCTGGAGATGCAGCAAGTCGCCTAAGTGCTGAAGAGGCAGCCGAAACCACGGATGAGGCTCGCCCTTGTCTCAAAGACAGCCATAACTAGCCCACCTAGAATGCAGATGTCCGCCAGCTGCTTCTCGAGAGACAAGGCGCTGGAGAGTTTTGGCATATTGTTAGAGCAAGTCCTAACCCGCTCTTTACCCATCTCTTCGTGTATTTCTATCCGCTAACTCTCGACTCTTTGGGCTTGTAGCACTACGGGCTCCATTCATACGGAATACCTACCCTACGTTACCTCTCCCAAGCAGGTCGACTTTTGTTTTTACATTAACCTTAATGCCGACAATAACGACTGAATACCCAACAAAGCCGCCGCCGTCTTACGGTAGGAGATGCCGCTCGGCAGTCTAAACCACACGTCGTACGGGGCGCTGTGCCTGAACCCAATATCGATCGTAGTAGAGATCAAGAGACCCTCTCACGATCTCAAAGCAGCCGTCCTGCAGATAGGTACTTGGCAAGCTGCTTTTTGGAAGTTGCTGCGCAAGCAACTGCGCCGAACATCGCACCGACGGTTGCGCCCACGCAGCAACTCATTTTCGTCGCCAAGCAACATGGATGAGGACGCGGGGAAAGCCATAGCCGAGCTGGGCACTCTCCACGGCGTTCTGGTCCTTGGCCATGACTGGAACTACATGATGTCGGCCCTGGAGCCCGGCGTGCGGGGAAGAGGGTTTTCGCAAAACTTGGTGCGCTATATTTCGTCCTTGTCTGCTTAATCCCCGTCCTGTCGACGTCGCGTACTTTGTCTCTGTACTATGTGCCGACTTAGAGAATATAGTTCATGGAGTCCTTCGGAAAGACCCTCGACGACACTCAGCATCCACCACACTGCGTCGTTCCTCCAGCATATGAACCACTGCTTGGCCCACGCGTACTGGTTCGGGTATGTCCTTGGCTGACAGCGTCCGTCTTGGAATGAGCACAGTGTTGCTGAAGCACCCGATACGCTGGGAATTTGACTAGGTTAATCATTGATTCGCTGCCATGGTGGCCATGTGACCATTCGGTCCCCCAGTCCACGTCTTGGTCGCGCCAGGGAAGGGGTGGAAAGTGTGCATAGCTTTCCTGGGTAGCTTTTTCAGCCGGCTTCCTGGCCGAGGCCTTTGGACTTCCCGGCTGGAGCCGATGCTATTGAGGAGATCGAGACCCCAACATGCACGTCAAAGGGCCCCCAGCGTGCCGCCGGCTTTCTCTTTTGTCGAGCCGACATATACACCGCCGCAGCCCGCAATCTACTGAGCCATATCATGGCTAGGAGTGGCAGCTGTCTCGGCCTTGGACGGCGGGCGAGACCCTGCACAACAAAGCCTCGGTATCCGACAGAGTTGGAGCGGGTCGAAAAGAGAGAGGGTTGGAATTGCAACGATGGTGACATCTAGGAGGACAGACAGTAGGCACTGGCTGCTACCCATCATCTTCCGACCGTTCATGCGTCCTTGAAGCGAGGGGGATACGCAGAAAGGAGCAAGAGCATTGTTGTTGTATAGGTAAAAGTCCATCAAAGCTACGCTATATCTGTCTCTTTAGTTGCGGCCGGAATACGCCCCGGTACCAGTCCAACCAACGCTGCCGCGCGGCGGGCGTCATCGTGAGCGCAGTCGTTTCGCACTTCTCTCTGTCCGAGGCCGCCGTGCCGGGCCTTGCGGTGACGGATCCCGCCATGGCTGGTATTGCCGTAGCCGACGCTATAGCTGCCGCCGCAGTAACGCGATGCTGATGATGTGCCGAGGGAGCTGGGCCCTCCAGGCCAAATGAACCGGTGCCGGCATCCCAGGCCCCAGGCATGGCGAGAATGTGCTGGTGCCCCCAACGGGCCGTGTCGACCTCGTGCGGCACCTGTGACAAAGACGCACGCGTCTGACTCGGTGCGCCGGACATGGCGCGCACGGCGGTGTGGTTGCCCTCGGACGGAAGACCGTCTCCCCCCCGGGTCAAGGAATGAGCCTCACTTTGAGCGGCAAGCAGAGACAATTCCTCGCGGGTGGGTGCGACAGGGGCCATTGCGGAAGCCAGTAACGAATCGTGGCCCATGTTTACCCTGGCTTTGTTCGTCATGCTCGTCGAGCTTGCCAGTTGCTCTGCTCCGGCGTGAGAGGGCATGGACGCGGCCTTGTCTCCGTGCCCTCCCTGTCCATCCTGGCGGCGGCACTCGCTGTTGTCGAGTCCCCCTCCCAAATGATGCTGACCGGCCGTCACGGCTGTAGCTGTCTGTTTCTCTCCCTGCACCGTCTCCGAGCCCGGGTTGCTGCCGCCGCCGTCGACATGCCCGTGGACCTGGAACTCGCCACGCTCGACGGCCCCGACCGTGTGATGAGAAGTCTTTAGTCCTGCCGCCAGCTGCTCCTCATCCTTGGTCGACTCATCTTCCTGCTTGTCCAGCTCCTGGCGCCACTTTTGGAGATTGCCCTTGATCCAGGTCTTGACCTGCCCCCTGGAGTTCCATGCTGCGAGCCACTGCTCTTCGTTGGCGTGTGCTTCCTCGTCCTGCCAACCGAGAGCCTGCAGCAGCTTGTGGCCGGGGTCAGCCTCTTGGACACGGCGCTCGATTTCCATCTTGTCCTCGCCGACGCCCCTGTCCAGGAATCTTCCTAGCTGGCGCGCCCGCAGCCGCCTGTCGATGCGTAACGACATTGTAGCCTTTTTCTGCCGGTGCTCGTCTGCAAGGGACTGCGCGCTGCCTGCCGGTCTGCCTATTAGTAACCGTCTGGCTCAGGTGTCGCGTTTCTGCCGAAAGCGGCTGCGCTGAGGCTGGTGGGGGAGATGGACGTGTGATTCTTACTCAACTTGTCCGTGACGACACGAGTTCTGATGCCGCTACCCACGCCTGACGGAGACATTGTATAGCTAACGGAGGTTGATGACGATGGCCAAGAAATCTCTAGGTTGCGTCTTTGACACTGTTGGGTGTTGTTAACAAGTTCGTATGGATTGTACACCATAGGGGAGAGGCAGGCTCAAATACTAGAAGATGCTGTTGTTACTTTTTAGTACTCTGATCTTTAAGAATTAAGACGGGTTGGAAGAACAAGAGAGAAGGGCTAAGACCTACTTGAATCTACTTGCGATTTCTATCACGTAACAGATGAGCGGGTAAGAAGGGAGATATGATAAGTATGCAGGCGGCAGCTATTCATTTGGCCACCTGAGAGAGAGACCACACACCGTCTTGTTGTCCGAGACATGTCTAGATGTCTGCGCCGACCGCGAACATGGGGTGAAGAAAGCTGGCCCGCCGTGGATTCGGGCCAGTTCAAGTTCCAGCGCTGCGGCTGTGTCTAGGAGAGAGACATTGGAAACAGGGAAACGGCGAGGCGAGACGGGCTGACGAGATTCTAACAAAGAAGGGAACAAGCAAAAAGGTTACTGAATATTGTTAGAACAGGAGATGAGAGAAGAAAAGACAAACGAGGTCAAGGAGGGATACGTCAGGCCCGACAGTATCCGGTTGTGACACGCGGCCAACGACCCGAGGCTCGCGCCTCAGAACCTCGCGCTCTTCCATCCCCGAATCTGCCAAGCTCGCCGGCAGAAAGTCTCTACGGCCTGCAGCCGCTTCGCCAGGGGCACAGCACCGTTCTCTCCAAGTGCCGGCTGGAGATTGTTCAGGAAGCTGATACGCGCGGCGTCGTCCAGCAGCATGTCGCCCACAACGTAGGTCGCGCGCATGGCACGCAGAGCTGCGGGGTCACCGCTTTGGGTCCGCGCCAACATGCGCTTCCGGACTCGTTCGCCAGCCTCCAGAGCCGTCTGTTGGACTAGGTGGTTGGCGGAGGAGCCCGCGAGAGCCGAGTCGGCTCGGCCTGCGTGTCGCAGGCGCGGGTCGGACACGGACAGGTCGAGCAATTCGAGAGGCGTGAGCACAAGGCTCGGGCTGTCTGGGTGCATGGCGTAAAGAGCGCGGAAAGCGTTGCAAATCTTGACAGTGGAGGGGACTTCTCCGGTCGCCGGCTCGGAGACGGCGACGGCCGGGGCTGTCGGAGTCGCTTCGAGGCCCGGCGCTATGGTCGGGGTGCGGACAAGCATGAAGATGCTGGCAATGCAGGCCATGCCGGCAGCCGTGGTGAACAGGTTGCGACCGTGGAACGACAGCATCGCGGCGCGGCAGTAGAGTCAGTAGATAGGCAGTGTCGATTTCTCAGAGCAGATAGAGAACCACAGGCCAAACGTGTTACAGACAGGAGCCTCGTGAAGCAAAAGCCTTTTTAAGCAGATAAGGAACGAACCGTGTGGCTCGATGGTGTCCCAGGCGGCGGCGCACTGACAAGCGTGACACGGCGATGAAAATTGAGAGATTGTTTGAGGTGTTGAGTGATGACAGATACTCTGATGCGATGGGACGGCATGTTGAAATGGACCAAAGCTGAAAAATGAGATTGGAGTTGTGAGATGATACTTTTATGCGAGGCTTGCCTTTGACAAAGGCGGCCATGAAACAAACCGCCGACTGCGGTTGCAAGCATGGTCTGCAGGCCCGCGGGTGGAAAGGTCGCCCATTGACACAACAAATCCTTGGTCCATGCCTTTGCGCCTACAAATAAGGCTTTCTTTCCCGTCGGTAGCGAGTGTGTCTCTGCTTGTGTTCACCAAGCTGCCGCGGCCTTTCCCCAAGCTCGACAAGGCTACACAGGACCCTAAGCCCCCCTCTTTTGCACAGAAGTTGTCTCGCGAACGCTATACGTTTCCATTGAGAGGTACGTTTCGAAGGCCTGACCATCGAAATGCCTGCCGACGACATACCACTTAGTACACAAGATTTTGAAAGAGTCGCTGCGCAGGCCGCCGAAAACGCCAAAAGGGATGCCAAAGTCCGACAGGGGCGACGACAGCGAGAGGAGAACAAGAAGAAGAGGCAGAAGACCAAGCAAGACCAGCCCAAATCCGACAGGCATCCAACCCACACCGTCACCTGCCAACATGACGACCACCGGCAAGACGGCTACTACTGGCTCAAGCCCTTACCGCAACAGCAGACGCAGGGAGACGCTGCCTCGAAAGCAACCAGGTCCAAGGGCCGGCCCACGTGGGCCATGATGCGCTACCCCATGCGGTGGCTGGCCTGGGTGGCGCGCTGGTGCATCACGGTGGCGTGGCACTTGCTCGGCCACGGCTGGGTCATTGCGGGACTGGTTTGCTTCTGGCTTCTGGCACTCCTAATCGAGGCGACGATGCGAGGATTACTCGACTCTCTTCAAGTGCCTCTTTTGTCTGCAGGGCTGGGATGGCTGTGGTCTCTTAATGTGCCCTGGCCGGGCAGAGCCGTAGCCGACCTGGCCGCCGTAGGTCCTGTCGTGATGCGTACCGGCGAACCCAAGGCGGTAGAGCCCTTTGTCCACCTTGATGACATGATGTCCAACATACTCCACTTGGCCCAAGTCCAGGTTGAGCCCTGCTCAGACCGCGATCTGGTGGCACGTTTCGTCGGCCAGTCGTTCAGCAGGTGGGATGCAGACACTGGTCTGCATACTCAGGGGAACCGATCGGCGGCCCCTCGGGCGACTTGGGCAAGGAGTGGAAAAGGCTTTGGAAAGAGACGGGCGCAAAGGTCGAAGCAATCAGCAACCAGTGCACCCTTTACCAGTTGAAAATTATCGACCTGGAGGTCCTGCTGTACCGGAGAGGCCAAGGCCTAATTCGGCAAATCCAGACGCATCCAGCGGTCCCGAGGGGCGACGATGAGGCTCCTGGTTCGAGTTGGCTCCGCCCCAAGGGCTGGCCCATGAGCCTTACGCGCCGCTTGGCGAGACTCTGCGGACGACGGTGGAAGGCGATGAGGACGGCCATGGGATTCCACTCGGCCTCGCAGCACACTCTGCGGACGCGTCTCGAAGTATTCAAGGATGTCATCGAAGGCGGCACGACCGTGTCTGTCCATCTAACGGAGATGTTTGGTAGTCAAACTGAGGCAAGACGCGATCTCGAGAAGGGCATGTGTAGAGTCGAAAGGATTTTCCGGGAGGCGGGTGAGGCTTGCGACTGGACCCTGGTACCTCGGAGAGGAGGTGGTGGTGGCGGTCTCGACGTGGTATTTGACGAGGCCAGGAAGGCGCACGACGACGCAGGGGCAGGGCTCTTGAATGTCGACGGCGGAATGAGAGTGAGCACGTTCGAGCTGGAAGAGGCGGCGCTGGAATTGACGGGCTATCAGTCAGCAGGGGCGGTTCTCTGCATGGGGGGAAAGAAGACGGTTGAGGCGGTCGAAATGAAGCTGAGGGAGACCTATGAGTGGATGGCAGAGCTCGACCTGCGGCGGAAGAGGGCGGATATCATGATGAAGGCCGTCGAGAGCGTCGTTAGCGACAAAGAAGTCGAGCGACTCGAGCAGGAGCTGCTTGGGCATGTAGAGGAGTATGTGCGTCGCATCGGCGTGCGGTGACGCAGTGGTTGTTGTTCGTCGTTGTGTAAGTGGAGGTTCTTGTGCTGACAAGTATTGTGGAGCCATTGTACTTGTGGCGACCTTCCCAGCCACGTGTGGCTGTGGTGCCTGGCGTGGTGGGTGTGATCCGCTGTTGAGTACGCTAACCAACAGGGTATCCCTTAACAGTGATCATGTCATGTCAACTTGCTGACAGGGTGCCCACTCCGGCTCCCTTAGGCCAAGAGCGCACGGCTCACTCCTGGATTACTCAGCGGCCTTTGATGGGCCCACACATGGTTACGTAAGGGTTCCTTATCAATAGGCACTCTCAGGGCAGATGCTTTTGCCGGACGGCCTCGACTGTAGGACTGAAGCATGGCAGCAAACTTGCAGCAAACACCGCCCGCTCCAATGCACAAACGCCAGATGGCCCGCCGGCGGTGCAATCATATGGCGGTACCAAAGCGTGCCCTTCCGTGCGCTATCGCCATGTCGGTCATCAAATCCTTCCCTTCCTGTGTCACGTTTCCGCGTCAACCCAAACATAAACTGACGCTGAAGCCAACAATCAACAAGAACACAGAGAAAGGACGTGCTCTGAAGACGAGAATACGAGGATCTTCACTTCTCTTCCGTTTTTGCAAAGACTGCGCAGAACACCACCGCTGGTGCAATGCCTGGTGACCATGATACCCACGCCCGAGAGAGCTCCGGACACGGATACTGCCGCTGCGTTTCCAGTCACTGTCGACGCCGTCCGAGCCTCTCCTCATCCCATTGACGGCTTCAGCGTCGTGCGGTTTTCCGTGTGCATTCCCGATCTCGGGTCGCCCTCGCCCTCGTCCCGAGACTCTGACTCCGACGTGGACGTCGACCCCTACACCCGCTCCCAGATGCAATGCGTCGAACTCTGCTTCCACTCGGGCTTCCTCGCCAGTCCCGACCCTCTCTCGCTCCATGTGTCGCCGTCCGGGTGTATCCAGCTGTACCGCCCGGCCCCCATCCTTCACACACCTCGTCCGCCTCATTACATCCACGAGCTGCCGGACCCGGTTGACCTGACCGCCTCCGACTCTTCATGCCCACCTCCGCCACGCGGCCGTCCCGTCGCCCGTTTTTTCTACCTAGTCGCCGTCCTTTGCGGTGGCCTTATGCTGGGCTCCTATCTCTTATATGCGGCCGCCCTCATCGCGGCCTCCTTCAACAGCAGCAACAATAACAATAACAACATCAACGACATGACGAATACCGAACCCTCCATCGCCGTGTCTGGCCCTCGACCTACTTCCTTCTCTTCTTCGCCGCCACACATCATTACCCTCTCTAAAAACCATCAGCGCTCAACATATGCCTTCTTTGTCGACAACGCCACCACTGAAACCCTCCATCTCTACGATGCCGTCCTTCCCATCGAACGTCTACGCCTCTCGCTCCTTGGCGCTCCTCTGCAAGACGCTCTGGCGACGATTAACCCTGAATTTGTATCCGAACTCGACCGCACCGTCAGATACACGTGCCGCAACACCTCTTCATACTTGGCTACCGAGCCGCCTCCGTCTGCTGTCCCAGAAAACCTCGACCGTGACATTGGCCTCGTCTGCCATAGCCTCTCTCACCGTGTGAGAAACTTCGCGTCGTCCTGGCGTCGCCTCCGGACTGCCGATTCCGGAAATCCCGTCGGAAACCTACGGTTCACCGCTTGGATGCTCGACGTGGCCGCTAGGTCTGGTGCTGGCCCGACCGCCCTTGCCGCCGCCTACTCCCGCGGTCTCATGAACCCTGATCAAGCGCCTTGGCTTGCGACTTGCCAACTCTGCGCCCCGTCACCCAATACCGCTGGCGACGCTGCTGGCGATGCTGCTGCTCCCACCTCGTCTCTCTCGCCGTCTGCTTCTTCCAAGTCGTGGCCTCGCCCTCCTGACGTCAACGTTCCCGTAGGCAGTTGGCACTTTGCTTGCGACCCAGCCTTCTCTCAACTGGGGGACCAGCCGGCCGGCTCGTCTATCATGTCTTTCCTATTGTCGTGGGGACGGCGGCAGTCTGATGACCGGTTTGCTACGCTTCGTAGCGCCTGCCTTGACGTAGACGGCGAACCGCTCTACCCTAATAACCAGCACCCGTTTCATGAAGCTGACGACATCCACTCAGACTTGACTTTTGAGAGTGACCTCTTGGCTATGCTGCGAAACTTAGTAGAGCTAAGCACCGCCATTGACGACCTCATCCATCTCCTCCGCTACCGCAACCTCCTCCCGCCTACAAACACCTCGCCACCATCAGGCCATCAACAGACCGACCCAAAGCCTCGCGAGCCTCTGCGAAACCCATGGTGGCATACCGTACCCTCTCTCTTACCTGTCCTGACCCGCCTCCGCACAGTGCCGCTAGCGCAGCGCGAGGCCTTAGCTATCCGCCACGGTATAGAACACATGGCTAACATACGCAATGTTACCTTGTTACATGCTATACGGTCTCTAGGCGTTGTTGCTGTAGGCATGACGAAAGCCTGTGCCATGTTGGCCGAGCAGCGTATCAAGATAGAGGAGCTCGTCGCGGGGCGTGGCTGGGAACATTCCGAGGCAGCCCTATCTACGTGCCATGATGAAAAGGGCGGAGGCGGCAGCAGCAGCAGCAGCGGTACGGCAGAAGCAATGGTAACAACCACGATTCGCGTAACCCGTACCATCTTCACCGCAGACCTGGCAGCCGAGGCATCTGCGTTGCGGGTCGAGGCCGCATCGCCACTATGGCAAAATATAGACCCGAGTCCGCCACCCGCGCAGCAGACAGCAACTACAACAGAGACAACAGAGGTTCGCGAACGAACCGAGCCGATCAGCGAGGATGAGGAAGCGCTTGCTCGACGGCTATGGGATATGCTTGAAGATGAACCGCTGAGCCAGATGACGAGCTGGTTTAGCAGTAGCGTTAGGCAAAGGGAAGTAAGGATACAAGGGTGAGAAACGCGCATTGCAGACGCTCACGTGTATATAGTCGTAATACTGTATTCGGATTTCAGATTAACTTGACGTAAGAAGCAAATGCCAATGCCAGGTTACTAAGCTTAAGAATGGGCCACAACATGCACAATAGCAAAAGGTATTACCGTTGCCTTCGTCCCCGTGCATAGCGACCAACGTATCCGGGTACCTATCAGACGACGTCGAGACTAACCTGTCCGACGAGGCCCGTACACAGTACGGCGGGCTCCCAGAGCACTTGCCAGACCCCAGGCATGCCCTCCCCGCGTTGCGGGTTGGAAAACTCCCTCTGCAACCGGCCGATGATGGCAGCGGTGTCCCTCATGAGAACGAGCACCTCGCGTCTACGGTTCTGGAGGCGCGTGAGTCGCCTCAGCGGGCCGCATTGTCCGGGAGGAGGGGGTTCGCCGTCACCATGGTCGTCGCCGCCGTCGTCAACGACGACAAGGCTGCGGATGAGGGCGCGCGTGCAGGCCCACTGCAGTTTGTCCGTGAGGTGTTGTTGGCGGCGGCGGCCGTTGGACGGCGGCTTCATGGCGACAAGCAGCTCGTGGACGGCACAACGGGTGGCCATCTCGTTGATGGATATTGACGAGACCTCGGCGCTGCAGAGGTCGTAGCGGCGGATGGCTCTGATGAGTGCCTCGGCTACGGGTTCCTGGGCATCGTGCGCGCCGGGGTGCGGAGACGATGATGGCAGCGGCGGCGGGCAGGGTTCAGGATTCGGACGAAGCTGTCGGGAGCGGAGACGAAAGAGGTTCTCGCTCGGGGATTCCGGCGTTCTTGGTGTAGGGCGCCGATGGGCCCGTCGTTCAGGAGTACCAGTACACGGAGAGGTGTGCGGGGGCTCGGCCGGACCCGGACGTGGGCGGCCGCTCCGGAGAGGGAGGCGGGATTCCCCTTGCGAGGGCACAGGGACGACGGCGACGGCAGCCGGAGGGGTTGTTGCGTCGTCGTCGCCCAGCCACAGGGGGTGCAGCCAGGCCTCGCGCAGCTCTCGGGGCCAGCGCAAACGGCGGCTCATGGTCTCCAAGTCCCAGTAGAACTCGAGGCGGCCGGCCCTGACGTTCTTGTCGAGTATGTACGCCAGACTGCTGGCCATCTTGGTCTTGATGGCGTCCCACTCGGCGTCGCTGAGGGAGGGCAGGTCGATGTCCATCATGACGGCCAGCTGGTGGAGGTCGGCGGCGACGGGGTCCGGCTGGCGGGCGGCGGCGAGGACGCGTTCCCCCGCCGAGGAGGTGGCCGCGCGGCGGAGGGCGTCGACGGAGGCGGGGGAGAGGCGGTAGAAGGCGAGGAAGGACTTCATGAGCACCTTGTCGGACGGCCGCCATGTCACCTTGGTCGACGGGGAGGAGAAGACGAGTTCGCCAAGGGTTCGAGAGCGGAAACGGAAGGACCGGCGATCCTGTTCACAACGGACGTGTTAGACTAAGTATTCCACCGACCAAAGGCCGCGCGGGGGGAGAGATTCATGATTCACACACACCTCTGTGTTCCCCGACGGCGGCGGCGCCGGCTCTCGAGGAGACGTCGGGAGGGACATGTCCGCCATCGGGAATGTGCTTGCGTGTGTGTGTATGTGTTTGCGTTGGTCCCCCTACAGCTTTGGTTAGGATGCCACGCTCCCCTTCAGCACGACGTAGCACTGAATACTTACTATTGGCGATGGTGGCTGTGATGGCGTTGGTGAAGGCGAAGCCGTCTCTATTGACACCGGTGAGAGAAGGAACCTTGGGATTTTCGGTCACAAAACCAGAAAGGCGATCCAGGCGGACCGAAAATTCGTCTAGAAATGGCGCGTCAAGCGAGTCAAGCAAGAGCAGAGTGAAGTCCCGTTTGGCATGGCGGTGGCACATGGCATCTCTCCGTCTCTCCGTTTGACGCGGCCCTGGTCGGGAAAAACTTTTCCGGCTCGTTGCATGGCCACGGAAGCAGTTACAGACACAAAAAGCCTGAACACGGACGATGGACAACTTGCTCTCTCGTGGTGGCGAGACATTGGACATGGAGTTTTGTTTACCATGTCTTGTCGTCCGTACACATCATCAACATCCCCCAGACAGACACACATCAACGAACACACACGCACGTAGCAGCCTCGTGTTCCCAACACCACCAGGCCGCAATGGCTCAGCCCCGGCAAGATACCGTCGATGCTTCCCTGGAACAGTACTTCACGAGGGTGGCCATGGAGCAAAGCCACAACCTCTTGCCCGAGGAGCTCAAGCCGCAATTCTATCAATGGTGCATCCAATTCAACGCCCGAGCCCGTCCGCCGCCGAGCGTGACGGGTTCCTCCATGCCGAACACGCCTGTGTCGCTCTCTGCCCCCCGGGGAGCGCGTGGTCATCGCCGCCGCGGCGGCACCATCAACAACAGCACCCCATGGCCGTTTCGAGCCCTTGCCCAACGGAGCTGAGCTTCCCGTCCATATCGCAGGCCAACCAGAGCGACGTCGACCCGGCGCTGATTGAAAGACTGGCACACAAGTCGCGAGAGCCGTACCGGCAGTACCTCATGCAGCAGCAGCAGGCCGAACAAGTCCGGACGCGACTGGTCGGCAACCAGCAGCCGAACGTTCCTGGACCGGCCTTTCCGACCCACGCCCCCGCGACGGGCCCCGAAACCATGTACCAACCCAGCCCCCTCCCGGCCTTCGCGGGCGAGCAGCATGGGCAGTGGGGACAAAGGGCTTTGCGAGACATGGAGGCGGCCACGGGATGGGCATGGGGGATGTGGAAGAGGGTTGCAACAGGGCTGACAAAGGGGAGGACGACGACGACGAGGCAGAGGCGGAAGCGGAGGCGGAGGCGGAGGTGGAGGGGGAGCAGGAGGAAGAGGAAGAGGAGGAGCGGCGACTTCAGACCGCATTCAATACCGAGCTGGTCAAGTACAAGGAACGCGAAGGGAAATACCGGGCGGCGGCGCAGGAGACCAACGAGTTGCGAGCGGCGGTGACGCTGTCGTCTCTGGAGCTGCTACGTATCCAGGGTCAGATGCGCATCATGTCTCGGCGGCCTGCCGCTCCTCGTCACGTACAGGGCGAGAGACATGGACAGAGTGTTGGACGAGGAGGAGGGAGAGGAGGAAGAGACGAAGGAGGAGGGCGGGGTGCTGGAAGAGGAAGAGGCGGATATGAAGAGGACGAAGGTGTCCAGACGTGGCAAGGGCATCGGCGACCGCGCAAGCGGGGGAATGGATCCAACCCCAACCCCAACGTCAGATGAGGGAAAGACGAGTGGTGTCGATTTTCCCATGTCGGTATGTGCGCGGTGAACATGCCATGGGGATGGATTGCGTGTGGTGGCCTGGGCCCAGGTAACGAATGCAAGCCTGCAAGGTTTCTGAGCCCGTCATTTGGGTACGTAGACCAAGGAGGTGAAGGGTGAGGTGAGGTGTGAGATGAGGTGTGAGATGAGGTGTGAGATGAGGTGTGAGATGTGCGGTGAGATATGAGGTGAGATGTGAGTGAGACGTGAGTGAGCTGTGAGGTGAGCCATGAGACACATCGACTGGCGGGGGTGCCTTGTATCCACTGGGCAGGGAAAGACACTTCACATCAGATATCAATGCCAGAGAGCGACGCTCAGGCCGTGCGCGAGTGCGCGTGTCTGTGTCTTGCCTGCTGGCCTCTGAACAACGTCTGAGACCAGCTCGGAATACAGTTGATCATACACGAGCCCAAAACGCCAACGGAGCGGCCAAGGGGAAGTTTAGCAACGGGGGCAGTGTGGAGTGCCGAGGGTCAAGTGTAACGGTTACCATTTGAGGACAGCCCGCCCGCTCACTCTCAGTCTACTCTAGTCGTTGGTTTAGGAGACGCTTGTTATTTGCGTGAGCACACACAAACCGCCTCTATCTCTCTCTCTCTCTCTCTCTCTTTCTCTCTCTCTCTCTCTCTGTCTGTCTGTCTGTCTGTCTGTCCCTCTCGACCTGTCAGTGGTGCTGTTCCATCTCGTCCCTGGCTCAGCGCAACCACCACCCACATCCACATCCACCTCCGGAGGCGGTCATATCATCACTCTGGCTTGTTCGCGGGGACGCCTGCGTTCAAGCCAGAGTGCCGACTGTTGGTGCACTCTCTGAACAGGACGGGACCGACCACCACCAGGTCCACCACCACCGCCACAATAGCCATCTCACTGCAAAGAAGAGTTTGGTAGAAGAGCGCAAAAGAGGAGAAGAGCATGAGAACCCCCGACCAACCAAACAACCAAACAAACCAAACAACTACCAAACTACAAACTGAAACAAACCGCAACAAAACACCTCCCACTCGTCTACCCCGTGGAAGCCCTCCCAACCTGACGAGCTTGTTTAACAACACATGGATGGTGCACACACAAACATTACAGAGTCACGTCTCGCCCGCTCGCCAAACGGCCATCGCAGGGCAGACGTCACGCAACACTCGATACCCCATCGAGTCTTCTGGATTGCATGTCCTTTGCAACTCTCGGCGGAGATGTCTCCCATCTAAGCCTGCGGTCTGTGGATGAATGCCTCGTCTTTGACAAGAGCATTGTAAGCACCATGCACCTGGCGCGTGGGCTCAGCTTCGACTCCGTGGCGGTAGTCGGGGCACGGGGGATCGGGGTTGGTGGGTCGGGATCGGGATCGGGATCGGCATCAGGTTGTGGGTGCGTGGTGTGGTGAGGTGAAGCAGGCGGAGGCGGAGGCGGGGGAGACGGGGGAGGCGGGGTACATAGGCGGGGCAGGCGAGGTTCGTGTGTTGCGCCTCTGGTCTGGCCAGCCAGAGGATGCAGACTCTCTTTCCTTTCGTCAATGGACGCAGAGCAGGATGGAGCAAGACAGAACATGATGCTCGGACGCAGCACACAGTGCTAATAACACGCCGCATCGTCACCAGAAGCTTCCCTCCCTATGATGTTGTGGCTGATGTGCTCAGCCTCATCATGTGCCGTCTTGCCACGTGATGACTTGTGACGGAACGCTTTCCATCCAAGGTACGGATACTGGAAGAGAATCCGGCAGGGTGACTAGAGAAGCGGGAACATCAGCAACGCCATCCACAGCGATAGTGCCTCCAGCACCTCAAAGTGCATCCACGCCTTGGCTGTGGCGGGTTCTCCATAGGCGTGGTCTTCGCAAGGTTGCAGTATACTCTGCGACTTCGCTCACATGATGCAAAGTGCCAACACGCGAAGGAGAACGACACAGCGGAATGGCGGTGAAACAATCGGTTATGTTGTCTTGTTTGTGGCGTGTTGGCTGGGGTTGGACAGACAACCGTGCTCGACGCGTCTGTTCTTGGTGCATGCAACGCCGGGAACGCGGGGGCCACACATGACGTCAGCATAAGGTAGTGCCACCGGCTTATGTAATAAAGGTATCGCAGAAGCCGGGTCCATCCTCCCCCTCCTTCCCGTTCTGAATGTTCAGCGTCGGACGTTGAAAGCGGGTAGCCTGCCACGTGGGAGGGACCACATGGTCTCCAACTTCCCATCTCCAAGTGTGCATCGCAGGCCATGCCTAGCCACACACGCAGCTACACGCACGCTCTCTAACCCTTTACAAAGCTGATGGGCCTACCCTGAACACGGCTCCCAGATCAGCATCCGCTTGTGGTCAATGATGGAACCGGCCACGCCAGCACCCTCGGCTCTCGACGCAGCTCTCGATGCCCTGAAGGAGGCGGTGGTCGCCCAGGCGTCCGCCAAGCAGGGCACCGCTGTTCTCGCAGCCTGGGATACAGTCCGGCATCTGTTTGAATCGGCCGTAGCAGCGAACAAGGACGCAGCCGCCGACGCGATGAACGGCCATAACGGTGACGACGGCGACGATGCCCCGTGCCCATCGTCCTTCGAGTCCTGGGCCCTGCACAACATCGATGCCCAGATCTTGATCCCCGTCTGCGACATGACCTTTGGCCAGTTGCTTGAAATCAATGCATCTCTTTCGGCGTTTGCCCAGCGCGTCCGCCATCGCTTGCGGTCGCTCGCCAAGTTCCACGGCCAAGACCCGCGCGTCGTCTGTTTTGCCCTTGGCACCTGCGTCGCCCTTGACAAGCCTTGCCTCGAGGCCCTCCATTCCCTTGCCGTCAAACGCCCCGACGTATCGCTTGCCGTCGTTGTCAATCGCTTCCACGCAAACCTCATGCTTCGTCCATCCCCTCCCAACCCAGCCAGCCGGAGGAAAGCATTGCGCGCGGCCCTTGAAACCTGTAAGCTCGCGCCCTCTTCCCATCGCACCTGCCCCCCATTTTGCATCCCTCTTTTCTGACCTCACCACGAACTGCTTTTAGTCGACAGACATATCTGGCCCCGCAACACCACCAAGAGAAAGAGGGCACAGGATGCCGACGCTGCCTACATCGTGTCTCCCCAATCATCACCCCCGCCGTTGTCCCCGGTATCGCCCTCGGAGCTGCCTAGTCCGGTGGTCGATCCGCTTGCGGGAGACGACCCCATGCCCGAGCCCCCGTCCATCTTGCATGCAGAGGCTGGCCTTGATTTCGAACACTACGACGGCCTTGATCTCGATCCAGACTCAGACATTGGATCGGAACAGCAGCGTCTGAGCCCCGAAGGCGATGATGCGCTCGCCCCGCCTGACGATTCAAGCCTGTCAGAACCCGAGGTTCCTCGACGCGCCAGGGTTCCCCCCCACCCCGCGAGCAACGTCGCTTCACCTTACAGAACGGCTGATCCCGCGTTCAGCCTCGACGCTGCAGAGACCATCCCGCTGATGCACGCAGAGCACAGCATGACTCTCAAAAAGCCCTGGCAACGTCCCGGGACTTCCCCATCTTCTGGTGCCGGCATGGGGGAACCCTTGAGCAAACGCCAACGCCGCCAGTCATCAGCCTTCTTCATCCGCCGCGATGCTAGCTCCCCGCCTGAGATTGACGACGTTCTCTACTACGGAAAACCGGAGGACTCGACTGTTCTCGAGGATGATACACACTCCGAGAGTGAATCCGCCGCCTGCGATGCGAGCGCGCCACCGTCGCCACGTTCACCGGTCCGGGGCTTGTCAAGTTCGGAAGAGCTTCCCCAACCAGAAGCAGACGGTGATGGGCATCAAAGCCCTTCGATCGCCCGTGTCACCACGATAGCGAACCCCAACCAGAGCTTGCCTGCGACGCCAGGCCCCAGCTCCTTGCTTGCCAAGGCAGTATCAGCATGTGATGCTCCGTCAGTCTCGACCGCACATGCCCGCAAGAAGATGGAATCAAACATAGAAGAGCTGCTGTCATGCAGGTGGAGGCTTGCAGCCGGCTGCTGGCTAAACGACGCCATCGTAAACACTTTGTTGCACCGCCTCCGAAGCCCATCCGTTGGCGTTGTGAGCAGCCTCACGACGTCGTCCTGTTAGGAATCATGGAAACGAGTGCCAGGCTGGCTCTTGAGCGAGGCCTCGCGGCCACTTTTACTGATCCCGATCAACTGGAATTCCGAGCATTGGCTACTCTTTGCCTATTCCGCTGCGGACGACGCCCTCTGGGCGTACGACAGTCTTCGAAATGCGCAGGTGTGCAAAGGAGTGGCGCGCCAGATCGTAGTGCCCTTTCTGGTTTGGCTATGCGGCAAGGAGGTCGTCGCCAGCGTTGTCATTTTGGAGGTGAGTCTGACGATGCCCCGAAACCAACTTCTTGTTATTCGCTCGCTTACCGTCAGGAATAGGGTCCTCGGCAGCCCAATAACCACGACTGCGGCGTGTACGTCGTGTGCGCTGCGCAGAGGCTCGCCCATCTACCCCCGCCTGGCATAGCCAACGCCGTCGGTGCCACAATCCCCCTCCTCCCGCCAGTTTTCCACGGCAGCCGTGAGCGTCGGTACATGGACCGCGTATTGCTTGCAAGCCCCTCCGCAAGTCCCTGCCAAGAAGCATGGGAGCTGGTGACTGATGCGGAGCCCATGGACTCCGCCACCACGCTCTTGGGCATCTGGGCGTGGCAGGAGCAGATCCGCCAGCCTGCCGGCAAGCTTGGCCGCTCGCTGCGACACCTTCCGCAACTACATCAACGCCGCAAGGAGCAGTTCGTCGTAATCGAGACTCGCCTGCTTGCACTCCACGCCCGCATGGCCATGATATTCGGTCTCCACGCCCGCCACATCCAACATCTAGAGAGAGCCATGTCCATGAAGCAGAAGGAAGCAGTCGCGCGGGCCCGTCTAGAAAGGGCCACAGAAACAGCAAATGACGTAAATGTCCTGAGAGCAGCCATGGCGGCGAGCGACCGGATCCGGCAACGAGGCAAAGACATGGCGGCTCTTGAGGACATGGAGCCCTCGGACGTACAAACGATCCACAATGCGGTGGAGGTTTTCGGAGAACAAGGGCGGGTTATTTTGCATCTAGCGTCGGTGGACGACGGCCAGATGCAGAGGCTGCGACGGGAGCACGAGGCTCTTCGGCAACAAGTCCACGACGCCTACCTCTCGGCCGTTACCTCTCTCTTGATTCTTCGCTATGCGGCTTCACGCGCTGACAGGGAAGCCAAACAGATCACCGAGGAGCGGTCATCTCTTTTCTTTTCGCCCGGTGCCTTAGCGGTCGGCAACCACTAAAAATATAACAGTTTTTTTGATCTTTTGTTTTCCACTTTTGATGAACTCAATGCCTGCGGCTGTAGTTGTGTGCTTGGTGACATGGTGCCTGAGCTGCGGCCTTGACCTAAAGGGTACGTGCCTTTTTAGGTCAGGATTTCTGACCTAAAACCCTGATTTAGGTCATCGTGCACGGACGACAAGTGTGGATAAGGCAGTGGTGGCACGTCCACCTACAGGGTTGTCAAGGGCGGGGCAAGATGGAGGATGCCGGCTTATGTGAGATGCACACAGAAACAATGTGAATGGGTCCCATCTGGGCGAGCAATAGTACATCGTTAACACAACCCACCTTGCACATTTGGCAAAGTACGTACGTACCTGCGTACTTATGCGTATAAACAAACGTGCGGATGCCCTGGTCATTGTCAAGGCTTGAACACAGACGCTGGCTCGCTGTGCTTCATTTTCACCGTCAAGGTCCACCCTAACGCTGCTGGGTGGAGTAGGACAAACTGGACCGTCAAGATGCGTAGAGAGTCTCATCCCAGGCCGTCAACCAGACGCAGCTTGATACACTTAATGTCAACAACACACTACATCCTTCAGCCATGCGGCTCGACACAAATGACGTGGTCCCGCACGCTAGATCATTGATTCCTTGCATCACCAAGCTCAGCCGAACCATGATGGACCTTGGTCGGTGACTTTGTCCTCTCTCTCGCCTTTGTCGTCAACGCCTCAGAAGCCTAAGCCTAGACCTCTTGGGGTGCGTTTCTCTAGAAATTATCTCAGGTGTTTTGTATGTACCTTGTTTGGCCAGGGAATTGCTCGGTGTCCCCGCAGCGGGGCGAGGTATTTGCCGCGCCCAACCAAGCCTGTGCTTTTCGATGATGGCCAAGAGCCCACCCACTCTGCTGTCGCTCATAGATTGGACGTAGGACAGCATGTCGTACTTGACGGCAACCATGTGCTCGCGGACCGAGCCCGGCTCCAACATTACCTACCTCCTCGTGGTCCTCCAGCCATCTGCTCGGGGCGTGCAGCCAGGCACGTCTCAACGCCTCGGCCGTCCGGTTCTAGGCCGGCTCGGGCCGTCGAGATGGCAGCAGATGGTTATACTAAGCCGCGGTCCAGGCATCAGCAACTCTAGGCTGACATGGTAGGCGTCGTTAGCATCCAAGGCGACCCGGGCGCCGTCGCTAAGCCTTTTTATCGAGCGTTTGAGCCTGTGTATAAATATCGACTTTCCCTCCCGATCTGTGCCCTAGAACTGCTATTGTTTTCTAAAAGCTTGTGTTATAATACTATTTTGCCTTAGAAACCGTTTTAATTTTCACCATGCGAACACTCGACCGAAGTCAAGGTCCCACCCTTCCATAGCCACAGAAAACAAGGGGATAGCCTAACTGTGAATAACTTGGAGCCCTACAGTGAATTTAGGTTGCTGGTGTGATCCTCCTCAGCATAAAGCTCACTGTAAGTACACACTCGTTGGGTAGCCATCTTTTTCTTACGGCGAACGGTATTGCCTCGATAAGCAGGGTAAGATGCCATTCTCCGAGGTGTTTTGTCATTCTTTGAGTGAACCCACACTTCCGGACTCGACGAAGGTTACGATGAGCTGACAATTGCATAATTTGTGACATTTAAAATAACCCTTCTAACCTGTATTGATAGCACCTGGTCACGGCTTCAAGTGGGTTGCCTTTTGGGTTGAGGTGGACGCACAGCCAAGACCGAGGTCAGAACTCAGAGGTCCCGCTGCTTTACTTGGCGCTTAATTCGACGCATGTGTTCACCATGTGATTTCCTCTTAAAACGGTTGCCCGTCCCCCCCTTCCCTCCCCTTTAGCCTTGGTGTCTCCAATGAAGTTGACATGATTGCATCGCTTGGGGTTTTATACAGTCAGGAATGGCGCTGTCCTCTCGCATCGCCATGTATTAACACCAAAACCTAAGGATGACGTGGCTTTTCTGGTTCACAATATTGGTAATACTGACTGTTTGGTTGGAGAACGGCATATTTGTGCTAAGGAAGACATTTTCATAAGCAGGTAGTGGTAGCAAAGTAGAAGCACAACAATGACCCTATGTAGAAAATCCAAGCTAGGCTTTTGGGAACGACTATTCTTCTCCCTCAATGCGTCGAAACCCAAGTTACCTATGCCCATGGAGCGGTCACTACTCGCAAAAGGATCCAGATGTATACTGTGTCCTTGGCTGCGATATGTTTGGGACTGTATTTGTATACACCATCCTAGCCGCCTCCCTTGTGTTTTATCGTCCCGCCAGTGACCATCTGGCTAGAATCTAGGACACTTGAATTCGGACATCATCCCGGCTGTCTGTACTCCAGGAGAAGGTTAGCACGCATGGCTAGCAACAAAGAAGGAAGCAAGACTTAATTTTACGGCATTTCCAAAGGATTTGCGACATAGATGTGTATTTGGGAGTAAGATGGTTGCGTTGCCGTGGAGATGTGGGAGAAGAGAAGAGAAGGACGATTGTCTTATTGCCCACTCCCAACGGTCGGCGCCGCGGCATGGTCGAAAGTCACAGCGCCCTTGATGAGCTCGATGATGTTGGAGAAGGGCGCTGATCGGTTGAGTGATATCGCGGTTGGATTCACTATGGGCACGCCCGAGATCAGCGTTTGAGGGGGAAAGAAGAAATGAAAAAGAAAAAGGGCCAAGGTCCCCAAC
The DNA here is from genome assembly GCA_022179045.1 of Colletotrichum liriopes. Lineage (NCBI taxonomy): Eukaryota > Fungi > Ascomycota > Sordariomycetes > Glomerellales > Glomerellaceae > Colletotrichum > Colletotrichum liriopes. The sequence goes on from BPPX01000053.1 coordinate 218,356, forward strand.
GTACTCGAGACTGTTACCGAGGAAGTAAGAGCGATGGACGATGAGGTTTCCTCCAGGGGCATGGAGAGGGGCCCCATCCAAGTCGCAGACAACAGATCCCGCCCGGGTCGCCTAGATACTGACGAAACAATGGTGAAGATTGTCGAGGATAGCCGTCTTGGGTGTGTCGCTGGCATGGAAGAGCTTGATGGCGATGACGGCACTGATAGAGCCGGGGCGTATGGCGAGAAGACGGTCGCACCGCGCAACGAGGCCAGGCAGGGTTGACGGATTCGACAGCGCCATCTCCAGGGCAACGCGTGGGTATACGGGCATTTCGTTGTCGACGACACACCAGCTCGCATCCGGGTGACGCTGGAAGCCAGTGGTCTCAACGTGGACGGGGGCGCCATAGATCATGTTGAGGCGCTGGCCGTCGCGTAAAGCGAGGGCGGGGGAGACGGCGTCAAACACCAACGTACACAAGTCGTTGTAGAAGATGCTGTGGGTGCTGGACTCGTGCATCTCGAAGCGGACGGCGCCAGTAAGCAGGCCATACTCGAGACGGAGCTTGTGGACAGGTATCTGGCGGTCCTCAAGCAGACGAACGAGGAATCGACGGAGTAGGTCGGGCTCAAGGTGGAGTTCATGGGCGTTCAAGACACCGCCGAGGACCTCTCTGCCCGAGGTGAGGGCGTGGGCGACGTCAAGAAGTCTCTCGACCGCAAAGTCGGGCTCGGTGATGGCGGCCGCAAGGGCTGACTGGAAGCAAAGAGGAAAAAAACCAGTGAACCAACGAATTGTGTGTTATGCATCAACTATTTCCTGCATCTCATGGGAGGCCAAGGACGGGCTTCCCTGGTGGAAATCGTGATGTGTGTTGCGTTTCTCAGGAAGCCTCAACGGGCGGGAGGTGGAGGCCTGGGGCACGTGACCCACCCACTGGCAGTAGAGTCACCATTGCACTGGCCACTGGGTGAGGGCCGGGGAAGGTGGACTCGGAAGAGATGCGGGCCCGGCCTCCTTGCCGTCCGCCCTCGGGCCGGGCCGGAGCAGTACGGGGCTGGAAGAATGACGGTGTCAGTAAGATAACGGACATTGGGTACGTACCGACGACAGACAGCAACGTATTCTCCCGCCCCGTCGTGCGCGTTTGCTTTGTCAATTGCCCTCGCCCTTACACCTGGCTCTTCATAACTATTGCCATCTAACACTGCTGCAGCCCTACGAAGTCCCTCGGACTATTCTTACAGGTGGAAAGTACGCCGGCTTGAACGGGCGCGGACCCGTCCCTGTTGTTCCGCAGTACGTATCTGCGAGACCAGCCAAGGAAACGGGCACCGCGCCTACTTATTCCCCCTCCCTATCCGCCTCCCCTAGACTCGTCTTTCCATAAAAGTCCTCCCGTTCACATCTCACATGCTGGCATCTCCAACCGCCATCGCAGCCAACCCATCGTCTGTTCGTCAAGTTTGAAACACGTACGCCTTCCATTATTCGACTTGAATCCCTTCTCGACATCGACGACAGCGCCAGCCATCAACGGTTGGCCGCCGAAACCCCATCAAGCAGACACAGGCTTTGCTCATCATGACCACCAGCCCTGGCCCCGGCTTGGAGGACTCGGACTCCTCTGGCTCTGGCCCTGGCCCTGGCGCGCCGCAGTCAACTATCCGCCAAGACCTCCAAGCCTTCCTCGATACAGAAGCCTCGAACCCACGCAGACACAAGAGGCTCAGGATCGCCAGCCGTTCTCCTTCGCCGTAATTACTGGGCCAAGGCGGCTCGGATTTCTACGAGTTGGAGGGCCGGCGCCCATCATCCGACCATCCCGGCACGCCCTCCAAGCCTCGCCCTCCAAGCCTCGCCCTCAGCCCCGACCTGCTGTGCACTCGCCTTCCTGTTCCGTCCACGAGCTTGAGAGCGGACAGTGGCTTTCCCGCGAGACCCTTCACCGCTGCGTCCAGGCTTCATCGCGTCTGCCACCCGGTTGATTCATCTTCGACGCAGGCTTCCCGTTCGAGTCTACTTCCGACACCAAGAACAAATCCGCCGTCAACGGTGCTACTAACAGACCTTGTTTTCCTCATCCAGCTGCAAGGCTGCAGACACTAGTTCGTAGGACATCTGGACCGCCATTCCGGCATCTTTCGCTATCTTGACTCACATGCCGCGCTCGAACTCTTGGATCGAGTCCACGCCACATGGAAACATGGGCCAGTGAAAACAACCTGCTCCACGATACCCGAGCCTTTCGCTTCGTTGTCGAAACGGTATGCACATCGTCACTCTCTCCTGCCCCCCCATCGGCTCACTGCTAACCCCGGCCAAGTGCCCGCAACAGGAAGATGCGTCCAACTGCGAAATATTTGCCCTCGAGATGGCACTTCCGTCGGCTTTTCAGCGCCCACTGCCCGGCACCATCGACACAGACAAGAGCCGTCGAGAAGTCGCCACTCTTGTCGGGCAATGGGCAGCCCACAGCCCACAGAACATGCCTTCGAGTCAGCCAGGCATGTTTGTGGCAACGAAATTTCAACGCATGCCATTCAAAATCTACAGAGTCGGCTCCCCGCTGCCGAACACAGACACCTTTCGCTGGCGCACGACGCTGAGGTCAAGCAGCGGGAGGCAGCCTCCCGGGGTAGCAAGATACGGGTCGCCCACGAGTCAGGCGAAGGCTTGAGCACTTATACCCGATGCAGATGGCCCATTGAGACACAAGAGGGGGGTGCGTCTAATTTGCAATGAGTTGTGGCTTTTTATCTGTGGAGGTGATGGGTATTGTTGAGGGTACGTGTGCCGGCAGTCGAAAAGCAAAGGGAACTAACTCATCGAGAAAAGCGATAATCAAGCATCCATGATCCATGACATTGGCTTAAATCCAAACGACGTACCCTGTACGCTACGAAAAGGAACGTCTCGCTCAAACAACAAAAGATGGCGTACCGGTTCCCCCGCGCGTTCTATATGCCTTTGCTAACAGCTCTCCCATCAATACAGGTCACCACCATTACCGTCGCGCCGACACACGTACAGGTGTCTTGCGACTCCCTTTACTCGATGGACTCCACCTCCACTGAACAAGGCTTGAACCAACGAGAACAAACCTGGTGGCGTGACCAAGGAGCCGTCAAGATGATTGGGGATACCTCCTTTCTTACAACCATGAACGACACCCCCAGTGCTCCCAAGCCACAGGCTCCCTAGGTAGTGCTCCTAACTGTACTCCCAACTACCATGGTGCTCAGTCAGCCGCTTATGACCTACTGCGGAATGGAATGTCATCACGGTGAATGACATGATTCAAACTGTTGCCACGATGCGCAGCCGAAAGCCGCATTGCGTCCCCCGACCCCGACCATCCAGGCCAAGTTGAGGTCAACGAGTCCGAGGCATTCGAGGCTGATGACGCCACGTAACTCACGATAAACCAACAAGTTACCGACGACACAACCCAACACAACGTTAAGTCAGCTCCACAGAGGAATTCCAAGTCCCGCAGGCGTGCCGGAAACTATCCCCCAGTTCGCCTTCCAACTACAGCGACGCCGAAGACGGGCGGGAACCAGGCCAGAACCTTGAGGGCATATCACATCTCTCCTGCGTACTATTTGACCATAGCGTCAGCTGCAATGACGACGACGTTGAACAGCGAGGATTCACAATAGGTGATGCGTTGCCCTTGTTCCAAGACCACCCATGCGGTGATGCTGCGTCCCAGTGCAACCCCCGCAAGCTCTTCAAAAGTAGCGGATAGAGGCGGCCTCCGGATTCCTACGCTTCCACGCATCGATGAAACCATCTCATCAATATCGACATCCACTGTCTCGCCTACCACCTCAAATACCGCCTTTCAAGTTGCTGTCGTGCTGTCGCCATATGCTTTGCCGACGTCCGTTCCAGCTCTGTCGACGTCCAGCAACCTACAAAGGGCTGAGCAGGGCGCCACGACCTCCCCCTCCCCTTCGCATCCCGGAACGACTTTCCAGGGTAATGTCACAACAATGATCAACTTGGTGAAGGTCACCTGCCGCAAGAGGCGCCATTCCTCCGACCAAGATCCAGGCCCCAAGCGGTCATGCGCTCAAGCATCGGCGTTATCTTTAGACTTCGCCTTTGACGAAGCATGTATCCAGCCCCGGACGCGGGTTCAAGGTAGGGCCATTCTCGAGATACTCTGTGTGACCGAGGCTCTCTAACCTCTGTGAGCCCGCGTACTTGGCACGCTCTTGGTCGAAAAGGCCATGAAAAGAGGCCGCATTCCACATTGCGTCCTTGAAGATGTCGCCAACTGCCCGTTGTCGTCTCGCTCCTGGGCGGCTGCGTCCAAGTGATGGACTTGCTGCCATCGTCGTCAAATGCCACTATGCTCAAGACTGCGTTAAAGAGCGCCCTGGGGTAGCTGGGACCCACATGTGTCGTCGAGCACGTCAGGTACCCAAAGTAGATGAATGGGGACGGCTGCCGCGTTGCTGTTATTGTGAACGCTCTTCCGCCACCTCCAACCATCCGTAGCCTAGCTAGGCTGGGTACGCCTTGTGAAGACGGCTGTTGGGCGCCCTTGGGAGAAGAGAAGCGCCCGACACTCGGTTTTCTTACAAGATAATTCACGCATACAGGGAAGGCGTGCTGACCGAGGCCATTCCGAGGCCTCACCTTTCAACAGCCATTCTCACGTACAATGGATTCGAAGAGTGGGATCTCAGAGAGCGGGCGTACAGACAATAGACCATGACTGTCGCCCGTAGCCAGTTGCAGGAAAATCTAGCCAAAAGCGCGTGGAATTAACCACCATCGAGTCAGCCAGAAGCATGATGGAGGCCTTCTTGAAAGCAACCCAGTGCGATGGTTGTCCCCGGTACCAACCGACTCACCGCAGGTATCGGAGTCATACTTGTCTCATATTGATGAGGAGTTTATCCGTGTGCGCACCACGCGCGACGCCCTCCGGTCCTGCCAGAGCATTAATCCTGATATTGTCTCGTCGCTTAACGATCGGTCGAGAAGGTTGGCGAAGTTTCAAGAGCAGCGACAACGTGCTGTTAGTGCCTTTGAGAAGCTTTTGGGGGCTCTGGGTAAGCACACGACACAGTTTACACAGAGTTGTGTAGAGCTGGAAGTCAAGATGTCCCAGTGGACATCGAAGCAGCTTGAATCCGACAAGTGAAGCGGGTGGGGTGACGCGAAGGGTGGCTAGAACAAAGGGAGGGCGCAGGCTTTTGACGTATCGTGGGTGTGGATATTCAGGGCATATTTTTACTGTTCAAAGAAGCGTCGTTTAAGAACATTGCTCATCTCCGCCGAGATAGCGAGCAGCACCACGAGAGGGGGGTAAAGTAGGCCAACCCGATATCAGTAATATGCATTAGACTGTTGACACGTCATTGTGGTCTACATGGCACTGTGTCGGGTGTAGGATTGCCACTTAGAAACACAAGCCACTTTCAACCTTTCAATATGGCCTGTAGGTGACCCTGCTTTGTGATAGATTTCTTTGTACGTGAAGATCCCGGCTTGGTGCGACAAGATGGACGGCCGTGGTGTGCCATACGGATACACTTCTGCGTGACTAGGTCTGGACACAGGCCCTGTGTGAAATCTTCCTGGTGGTCTAGAAGCCGGTCGTCTTGCTTGAGGTTAAAGGGCTAGGCTACTAGGCTTTCCCGCCTCTCCTTAGGCATTGGATCGCGTATTCGAAAGGTAAGCTGTGGGCTTTTGGAACGGCTGGTTCGATTGCGGACGAATGGTTCTGCTCAGGACAGGCCTCGAACCTATCAGGTGGGTTTCACAGGGAGGGAGCCGTCGTGTCGGTGTGACCCGATATCGTCTTCGTCACCTGCGAGAGCGGCGGTGCTGGAGAGGAGCCCACTAGGGATGGACTGGGGGTGGTTGACGTGATCCATAGGTGCCTCGGCCTGCTCGTTCGCAGTCACGAGCCCGGTCGGAGTATTGCCCAGGAGCGGCGGATAGCAACAATCGATACTAGACCCGCCGACTGAAGCAGAATCTCGCCCGGCCAAGCCGCAGCATACTGTGTTCCTGACACTGGTAGAGTTCAATCTTCATGGGTTTTTATTTTCTCTCCTGCCTGTGTCTGTTCTGCGGAAGAGAAGACTTTGCTGACATGCAGGCTGCCGGGTCGGAAGACCCGGCATGCTTGCTCAGCCTGCGGCAGTGACGGGAAACCGGGCAGTTTCTGGGTGAGGCGACTGGAGAAGAAGCGCCGCATACCAAAAGTAACTGCCGACGGGGTAGGTGAGGGCTGTGGAGGAAGGGAAGCTGAGTTGGTGTAAGCCGAGCAACTTGCCGTGGGCATGTCCATGTTTGCACAAAGAAGCCTAGCGCCTGAGTGATATTATCGCGCACCACCTGTTCTTACTTTTACCCATCACGCTTCTGGAACTGCCGGCCGCCATCTTCCTGCAGGCCCGGACCGCAACGGCATTTTGGCCGCGAGACGGTAGAGAAATGCCGTCGAGGTTAGGGTCGTTGTAGTTGTCATAAACCACGTAGCGTACCTCCCCAGTAGTCCTAGGGTGGCACGGCTGAGGGCCTCGGACAGTCTCAATCGGAGTAGGACTGGATGTTTTCCCCGGCTTCGGCAGGGAAATGTTGCTGACGTCGGCGGCAGACGAAGGGGCGTGCGTTGAGGCGTGCGTTGTGCCGAAGATGCGGCCGGCACCAGTGTGCCCGGCAAGAAGATGGCGACTGAAGGGGACGAGAGACGAATTCAGAAAGCATAGATGGCCTGATGTCGCCGTCTTAGTCCGGGTCAGTCTAGCGCGCAGTTCAGGCGGGCCAGCTCCCTGGTTCGGGGCACTCTTAGAAACCAGCGTCATCGCCACCAGAGAGAGACCGACCCGCCGGCGCCAAGTATTTCCCAGACTTTGGAATAAAGATTGCAGCGCACTTCGATCTTGAAAATTGATGTGGCGAGGCGGGCGGGTCTTAAGAGCGACAAGGGCATGGAGGATTTGCGTGTCCTGGTTGATGATGTTGCGGTTCCGCGCAAGGGTGTGTCGTTAGCGAAGGCTCTGGATGTATGCGGCTAGGTGCGGTTTGTCGCTGTCTGCACGCAACCCTGTGGTGCTTGGAGAAGAATCGTTTGCTGTAGATAGAGGAATTCGCCCATATGTTGAGAGAGTTCGGAGGATGACGTTGCTTGTCCGGGTGTCGCCGAGGACAGTCTTGATCGGGATGGAGAAAATGCGGCCCGAGCCGATGTGGGGCTCGGTTCTGACACCAGAACAGGTACGTACCCCTCCAAAAAGGAAACAAAAAGATCATTAAATCCAAATAAAAAGCCCCCGTTGCGCTCCCTGTGCCGAGCCGAATCCCATCCACACTCGCTTGACAGCATCGAATCATGAGCCCTTTGTCCTGCTCTTCACTCGCTACTGGCGTTCCAACATCCTAGCTCAGACTTGTTGCATACGAACTCAACAACACTCACCACCAGCTATCAAGATGTTGGCGCCCCGCCGTCGCGTGGTCCAGTTGGCCAGCGCGAGCACGCCAAAGGTAAGGAGGCTCTTTTATTTCTCGTGTAAAGGAAACAAATCCGCCAACACCTACAGTTATGTTTTTTTCTTTGTTTCTAGCTGAACCCCAAGTCGGTCCTGGCCGCCGTTGCCGGACTGGTGGATGACACTCTTCCCTCCCCAAAGGTCGCCAGGAGTCTGACTGCCTCGTCATTCCGAACCCATCATCCTGCTACGCTATCCTCGTCCTCGAAACCGCAGGCGCGATGCAAAGCGGCCGAGCGAGCTATGACGAGAAGCAGCGCCTCCTGGAATAGTACGCTCACGTGCACCGTTAAGTGAACTCGGAGTTGTAAGTTAGAAGTGGTAAATTAATAATCTTCTCACCGTTCCCGCCTCCTCTCTCGTCTTCTGCGTCCGTCCATTCTCTTCAATACAACCGTACAAAGCCCGAAGGCCCACTGTGACCGCAGCAGCAGCCTACCGCCGTCGCCATCGCCATCGCCTACTTCTTGGTCGTGCCATCTCATTCGAAGGACCGCTTCTCGGCCATCCGCCTCTCAGCCCTCCGCCGCTCGGTGCTCATTCCCCGGCTTGACAATGACCACGACCACCACGGGTCCGAATCCGAATCCACCCTCCCCGAGACCGGCTTCTTATCTGCGAGCACCCGAACCCAGTCGGTAGAGCTCCACTTCCACGCCGGCTTCGTCTGTTCAGACGCCTCCCTATCCATCCACCTTGGCGCATCACGCGTTCTGCTATACAGCTCGGCGCCGCCTTTTCTTGCCGAACCGATACCCCTACTACATATTCAAAGTCCTCGACATCCTTAACGTCACTCGTCCCTCCATCGATGACGCCGCTGCACACCAAACGCGCTCATACGCGCACCTCCTGTGTTCTCTCTCGGCTCTCAGCCTCCTCGTCGCCCTCGCAGGCCTGCTGCTGTGCCTGCTGCGGCCGTCCCTCATCCCCGGCCGGGCATGCCCCACGCTCGACACGACGACGCCGCTTGCCACCCCGTCGGGCCATAAATACTCGCTGACCTCTTTCGGCACACGATACGGCCCCTGGACCCCTCACGAAACAATCGTCCCCCTCCAGCGCCGTCGCTTCGTCCTGGCCTGCGCCCAGCAGGATGCCCTCGTCGCCGCCGAGTCAGGCCTCGGCTCACAAGTCGCCAAGGGCGTCCAAGTCGCCGCCGAATACGCATAGATTCTTCGTCTCAGCACCCTTGATCCCCAGCGCGCCAGATGACAGCAATCGTCCCAGCTGTGCGACGTTAGCAGCCAGAATCGTCGTCGCGATGCTGCGTGGAACCTAGGAGTTGAGAAAGAGCCTCCTGCGGCGCGTTTTTCTTCTCCCGACACCAGCAGCTGGCACTTTGCTTATTCTCCTGCCTTTGCCAGTCTGGGCGATGGAAACGCACCGCCTTTCTCTTTTCGTAGGCCTATCCTCAGCTCTCCCGTCGCTTCGGCGTCTTGCAATCATCACGGCTGGACCTTGACGGAGAGCCTATCTTCCCCAACGACAAACACCCCTTTACGGAAGCTGATGATTATGTTGACCCACCCTCCACCTTGAACCCAAACTATGCGCCCTGGTCCGCCACGTTGCAGAGCTTGCTGCCACCATCGATCGGCTCTTGGACTACTTGGCTCTACATAATATCGCTGTTACTGGCGATGCCGTCATACCATCGGCCTACCCGGACTCGACAGCACTCATGGCATGGTGGCCATTCATATCATCGCTCTTCAAGTCTCCTGAGGAGGTGGATGCCGTCGTTGCCGCTGCCAAGGAGCTTGCTTAACTTCGCTTCCACCCCTCCCAGTCCTCCACGTGCTAGCTTCCGCCACTATGGACATAGCACAGATGTGTTGTTCCTCTTCGGGCTATATGGTCACCGTCTACGACCTTAAGGCCGGCCATCACTCACTTAACACGACGTTTGCTGCTGCCAAGCTGTTTTGAGGTAAAGAGGAAACCCACCTCCAACAAGACGCTAACATTAAGTTATCCTACGTCATGCTCGTTGCATATGCAAACACTGATGCTGCGGGACTAGATCCTGAGCATTGTGCCATGTCTGCGGACTTCCATGCATGAAGACTAGAACGACGACGACACGCCTAACAGCAACAGCGCGGCAATAAAGCAGACGAGCAAGCCAAGTAACGACAGCGATATCGCTGGCATGGTCGTGGACAAAGCACGTAACACGCTGGTTGGGAAGAGCAGGGGGCTGGCATCAAAGCCTGGCGGGCCTCCCTCACCAGCAACAAACTGTTCCATCAGGGTTAAATGGACTTCTGTCCTGGCGTAGGAGGCGTCAATTGCGTCTCGGTCACGCTGAGTCAGAGTGTCGAGCTGTGTCTTGAGGCGTGCTATGGTGACGGCCACTCCTGGGTACAGACCCGGAATCCTTCCCAACGGGTAGCTTGCGGCGGGCTAGGCTTTGCTAGCCAACCAGGGTAAGTATTCTTCTTCCATAACTTTGTTCGTTGCTGGTTTGTCGCGTGGTTGCAGTTTCAGCCTGGGCATCGTGCTCTGTTTCGTTGTGGGCGGCTTCATCATCCCCCCCACCAGCTATCGTCTACCCAGCCATTTCTCACTTGGTCAGGCCACTTGATGCCTGTCTCTTTCAGCTTGTGGTATCAGCTGGCTGTTAGAACACTATTTCTTAGGTTCATATTGAGGGCTTTGATCATTCTTGAAACCAAAAATTTCCCGACGAAGCAACACGCGGATGCCTGGTGAACCAAGTCGAGGTCAAAGTTCATACAATGGACCAGGCTGACAACGCATGGGTCAGATGACGGACCGAAGGGCAGGGAGCCCTGGCTTGGGCCTTGACCTTGGGGTATAAGGTTAAGCAACCTTGAGAGACGTGGCTCCGAGCGGTGAAGTAAGCGAGGCACGACTTTATTAAACGTCGATCTGAGGGCCGCTACGTTGACTTACAACGCGTGTCATTCAAAAGCTTGCCTAAGAGCTGGCTGCGGAAGCTGTACGACATGTGATCCACCTAATAGGTGGCTATCGATAGAGCGTCAAGTCAGTTCAGCACTGCTATGTCATTCCGCATGCCATGACGGGGCTAGCAGGAGATGGGGTTGCCTGTCTTACTAAGGCATCCTTGGATGGAGGCGGTGCTGGCTTGATAGAAGTCGTAGACTGGTCCATAGTTAACACTGCTATTTTTTCTATTAATAGTAATGAGTGTTTGTAGTCGTGGTGGTGGTGTTGAGTCCTTGCATCTAGCAAGGGCAGCAAGCAATTGAATCATTCCTGCTGTATAATTCGTCTTGTGTCTGTACCCTCTTTTCTCCTCTCTCCTCTCTCTCTCTCTCTCTCTCTCTTTCCCACCCAGTTCGCCCCCTTTTTCTCCTCCTGTCTCGTTTGCCAGTGTCCTTCCCACCGGCTATACTTAAGGGTGGGTCATGTTCCTCCTTGCCATTTCTTAGCCGAGGAGGGGTGGCTTAAAGAGATAAATCGCCTCGGACAACGAGATCAGCTCAAATCTGCCTACCAGCAAGCTTATGATAACTGGCTCATCAGCTTTGTCAGCCGCATCTCAAACCCCGGCTTCATCCGTGTGTTTGCCCGCTTCTGCCACACAAACGCCGCTGCTTCTTCGTAAGGGCTTCACATCCATCGTCTGAATAGAGCACGACGTAGCACAAAATCTCAGCGACATTGCATCTTTGCCGGCCGATGAGAGGGACGCCCCTTGCCTGCTCCTCAAAGACAAGACCAACGAGCTCCGCCATGAGTACGACAGGTTCCTCGCAGGGTAGCAGCGGGGATAGTCAGACGATGAACACGACGTTTCTCCCGCAGCCGCTCCTTGCGCGGACGGTAGACTGGTTACTTAGCGCAGGAGATTTCACGACGCGTGGTCAACAACTCAGAAGACTTCCCTTCTTTTGCTGACCTAAAGGGGCAGCAAGAGCAGTGTCGCCTCATGGTGCAGTGATGGGTCAAAGAGCCAGCAATATACCCCGCTTCGTCCAGTGCCACAGCTATCGACTCAAGCACACGAAGCTCACGCTTTCGTACAGCCAAGATTTAGCCCCGGTATGCCAACGTGATTACACATGCCCAGGGCTTTCAACAACGAGAGTCTGACACAAACCCTATCGCCAGTACGAGACCGCCTTGTCTCCTGTTACGATGAAACTGCTGACAACACTGATAACGAGAGAGGAGGAAGGCTTGTTTGCAACGAACGACAGCAACTCCAAGCAACTCTCTAGAATAAGCTGAACGAGCTGCATTCCACCAACTCCAGGTATTACAAGGCCACGCGCGAGGCAAACCGCCAACTGAAGAGACTAGGCCATCTCTCGTTAGTAACGCAAAAGGCCATGATCAGGCTGCACAAGGTGGAGAGAAGGCAGGATCTGGATCGTGTGCTGGGGGAGGGCGTTGAAAAGTCGCCACGCGGACAGAAGGACAAGCGCAGGAGGCGAGAGCAAAGATGCCGGACACGGCACGCGGTGGACGGGCCAGAGAGAGGCCCTGAGACTAGAGAAGAGGATGAGAAGATGGGATAGAGGCGAGGGTGCATAAGTGCCTTGGGATACTGATGGAGGCACAGACCGGGCTATACAAGGTAACAAATACGCTTGGCTGCCTTGAAACCAAGGTTGCGTGGTAATCCTGGTATAAACGAGTTTTGTTTCTTTCTTTTCTTCACATGCCTTGTCGATTGCTGTTTGCTTATTATCTCGACTTCTACCTAGTGGAGAGTACCCAGCTATACTTTAAGGCACCCTATCTTATGGACAGGCGCCACAGGAGGTGAGACAATTTGTCACAAGGAAATGTTCAGTGACAGGTGAAGGGCCAGCTTCGGTCTTGTGGCGCTCCTGGCCTAATATTCTGTTTCATTTGTAGTTGAAGTCGTAACCAGGCTGCTTTTAAGTTTTGCGAGATGCGTACTTAGCGCCCTAGAGGTTGGAGACAAGAAGTACTTTGGTCATTCTTTCTTTTCATTTAAGTCTCACAGATGACCTAGGAATCAAGATAGAAAAAGGTAGGCGAGTTTAGATCAGCGAGGCGAAGTTCTGAGGCAAGACTGTGAGATAATCTATGCACGCCTCACCATCACAAGGTGCTGGGATGCATAGACACTGTCGTGTAGGATAGAGGTCGTCGACCCTAAGCTTAGACGTCCACCACCTGTCGGACACCTACCTAAGCAGTCTATTGTACATCCAGGAAGGCAGGGGAGTAAGGTCCTCCGCAAGGACCTTGTTTGATGGCGTGTTATTCCATTGGCCAAGTAATGTAGAGGTATGTGTTGTGGTTAGTGACCATCTCGGTGTCTCAAAAAAGGCAATCTGTTGCTCGAGGAATCTACCACGAAGATGTTGGGCGACATGCAACCTAGAGCAGACATTACCGTCAATAATGGCATACTACAACCATCCACGTCGGAATCTAGCTGTAAATCTTTCCTGAGCGGCTGGCTCTGCGCGAAGATGATGTAGGCGGCAGTGGAGGGAGGCCATGTCGCTCGCCTTTCTCGCACATGGCTCAAACGACACTGAATGTCTCTCTCATTGAGAAAACACAACAAGGCTCCTTGCCTCAAGCTTCTCGACCCGTTAGAGAGATTCACAGTCAAAGCCAACGACAAAATTGACGCAGAAGGCTCTGGCAGCTGTCCTTCGCCTTTGGCGAGGTCGGGCGTGCTCTGCCTTGCATAGCCGGTACATCCATCCGCCATTAGAGCTGGTAGATGACGGGCACAATAGCTGGCGGCGAGAGAAGTTGAGAAGCTGAGAGAAGCACAGCCACTATGACTTGATGATTAAGTAGACAAACAGCGCCCCCCTCCCAAAAGAAAATGCCAAAATCACTTGCAAGACTACTTGTTTCGTGAGGTCAAGAGAAGACCGTCCCAGCTGCCTGCACTGGATGACAATCTCTTGAAGTATGCTTGCCTGCAGTCTCCAGGTCCCAACCTCAGTTGTCCTGCTGACGCAGACTTAATGACAAAAACGTCTTGCTCTTGATACAGACCGAGATTCATACCGCTCTTGACCAACTCTTTCTTGCAAGTCTCTCCCGAACCGTTGCCGTCGCCTACACACATGCCCCTATCTTCAGCAATTGTGCCATATTACCCCTCCAGCAACACCATGTAGGTCTTCCCCTACCTGAGCTCAGACATAAGATCTTAACATGGTTTCCGGTTTCGGGCTTGGCGAGGGCCAGAACGGTGGGTGCAAAGAACATGGCCTATAGTCTCGGTGGGCATTACGCAAACGAACGCAGACGGACCGTGTCCCCAGAGAAAGCTCACGATAGTGGCTTTGAGGCCGCCGTTGCATTGACGCGTTGTGTTGCCCAGGGCCGACACGGGGCTTCGGCCTGCCTGTGCGCCTCTGGTCAAAAGCACACGGGCGAGAACGATGAAAATTTCCACTTGTCGCCCTCGTCCTACCAATGTCTTCTTGGGCGCCTGCGGAGTGAGCCATTCTTGGGCCTCAACCCCTGCCTCGACCCCGGCCTCGCCGAATCCAACTCGTAACCGGCGTTTAATGCCGACATAAGCCCCGGATTCCTCCTCGTCGAGCTTCACATCGAATACGATCCCGATAATGGCCTGCTGAGCTTCCGCGTTTATCACCCGGCTTCCTCACAGAGTCACCACCGCCACCTGCCCTTTCTTCCCTGGCTTCCAGGCCCTCGGCGCACCCAATATCACTCTTGCATCCTGCAGCAGCATCAAGAACAGTAAGATCAGAGGCAACTGGTATCCCGTCATTTCCTAGGGCCGCCTCTGTCTTGAAACAAGCCGTCCAGTCGTTGCTGAGATTGCCTATACCCACCCAACCAAGCTCGCCAAACTGCAAAAGAGGTGCAGGGGCTTTCTCAAGGGCATGCGCGGCCTCTGCAAGGTCCGTACCGTCATCCCTTTCAAGATCTACAACCCCGCCGTGCCGTCCGATTTCGAGGCCGTCATGTGCTACGTTGACATTTAGGTAACGCACAACGGCGCGGTCTGCCGAAAAGTGGACTAGACTCTGTTTGACGCCAATGTCGACCTGTGTCTGTACACTTTGCCCATCTTGATGAATAAGATACAACTGCGTCCCTTGTTTTCTTCTCCCCTCAGCTCTGCCAGACCAAATTCCTACAATAAATAGCACGAATCTCGCTGAATTTTCGTTTGACTAGTGGAGGATACAATATGGGTCAAGCCATAGCGCATTAGCAACGGGAGAGATGATGTGTTTGCCGATTTCAGTCATGCATCCGTTTGAGCTGGAGGACGCCACCCCTTGAAGCGGCCCATATTTGGACAAAAGCTCATATAGTTGATGCCAGTCGAGGTAGCTTCGGCGGGTTTCAATAGCAGACCAAGTCGCTTCATTCAAGATCAGGCACTAATTATAAGACAGCTCAGGTCAAGATCAGATCACGGTCAAGGTCATGCTTATTCTTACGATTACTACTTACCGCTTGTTGTTCACTGCTTGTTGGTCAAGCTCGTGCGAACTCTCAAGTTCAAGCTCAAGTTTCATCCTTATACTAATACACAAGGTCAAGATCAAGACTGTCTATCGATTAAGGTCAGGGACTGGGATTGCTTCCGCGCTTCGCCTTTACCAGGCCATGCCAATTCACCCATTACCCCATGCCGCCCATGCTGCTTATTTATCGTTTCCCGTTTGATTTCCATAATGCATGCCAGGCCAAATCTGCCTGATAATTCCTTGCCTAATCCGCCGTCCACGCCTGCCATCAAAGCCAAGGTACACACATATCTAAGGCAACCCTCCTAACTGCTGCAGGATGCAGCTACCTACTTGGAATTCTATTTCTTCTCTCTGTCCTCCAACACTCCTCTTCCTTTTGTTTCACTATACACAAATCCCGTGGCAGCTGCCCTCATCCCGCTGTGACATCAAACGGCACGGCCCACTCTGTCACCCGACTCGACCTGTGTGTCGGACACTCCGTACAACTAGACCAGCTTTCTATCAACCCAATCCAACCTCTTTCGAGACTTACCATGCACGTTGTCGTCAACCAAGAAACCTTGGCCGGCTTGTAGAATCAGCCGCAAGGATGCCTTTTCGCCGCTTTCTGTGGTAATTTGGAACTAGGCAAGCCGCGTGGCTCCATCATACAATGGAATCAACAGCGGCGTGCTCGTCACCGCCGCCGCCATTCAATCCTTTGCCCGAGGCGAACCATTGCCGCAGAATATCAACGCTCCTAAGAAACGCATAGAGCCCCTCGAGCTCCTCGAGCTCTTGAAGATCCCTCGTGCTGGAACGGCGCAGACACGGCCCTCGCATCCGGCGGCAGGGTTCCTTAAATAAAGTTCCTGAACTGGTTCTCGGCCAACCGCTTGGGAAACACGGCGGCTCCCGCCACCGTGCACAAGCCCCACAAGATTTCGGAAACCTCACACAACTGGATGCTCACGCTGCTCTTTCACAACGGCAGCCGAGGCCGATGTGGTCAAGAGCACACACAAGATAACAATGTTGCAGGAACAGCTACAAGCTTCCATGGCCGAGATACTCGGGGCCGGGCAATTTGGGGGATACTCCGCTGACTTGGCAGCTCAGGGAGCTTCGAGAGCTCAACGGTAGGCGTGAAAAGCGGAAGGCGTGCATGACTGACATGGCACGGAAGCTTAGTGGGAACGACGCGGGCGCGAGCATGGGCAAAAGCTCAAACTGAGCTATCCGCAATCTTGTGCCCTTGAATCAACTTTATCTCTGGAAGTCGACTAGGCGGATGTCGTGGGCGGCTCTCGGGTCAGGTCGAATTAGAATTTGAGTTTCATGCGAAGGTGGGGGGTTACTGGGGACCGGGGCAAGGAATCCGGGGCAGCAGAGGAACATGAGCACGCCAAATGATGGCAAATGAGCCTAATTATATATTCTTCCTACGGTCGTGTTGTGTTTCTGAAATGCCATGTGCCGTTGCTGCGTTGAGCATGAAGTTCCGTATCAATCTTGTGCACAAGGCCACCCCGCGCCTCTATTCCGTTCCCCCTTGAGCATGAAAGGCGCGGACCGAGCCGAGAGACGCACGATCGAAAGCACATCGGCAGCTAGCTGTGATAGAGGAGTATGCCTACATCTGTTGGGGCGTGTGGTCCTGACATAAGGTCGAGCAGACACGTACCCCAACCTCGCTGTAAGGTGCAGAACCAAGTTTATGGCACTGAAACTACAACAAGACCTTGATGGAGAAGCACGCTGGGCATGTTAGGCTACTCATCCCTGCTGCTTAATTGGCTACTTTCATGGCTCCAAGGGTTGTTCCATCTTAGTGAGGGTTAGTGATAATCGAGCTGACGACTGCTTAGAAGTGGGTGAAGGACTCCGTCTCTCCTATGGCGCTAGAGAAAGATTTCGAAGTGGACGTTTCTGTAGCGAGCCTTGGCAGCACGTATCGCGCGCCTAACCTCTACAAGGCACATGCATCTGCCATGCGTCTAGCTTAATGTCCCTCAGCGTTACTAAATTGTTCTAGTCTAGACCGAACACAGAGTAATTATCTCGTTATTAATGTACAAGGCATAGGCAATTGGGAGGTTCTTAATTTTCATGTTTCATTTAAGCGCTAGACCTTAGCTTGTCTGGTTCTGAACCCACTGTAAACCTAGCCTTTGCATCTTCCTTTACTAACAAGCTTTGAAGGTGCGACAGTCCTGCAGGTGCTGAGTTAACTATCCCGACTGATAGACAGCTGGTTCGTCATCCCTTTTTTCCTTCGTTATCTATGCCATCTTGTCATTGCCATCATGTGTCTCACGGTGGTGCTTGAGGTGAATGAGGGCTGGGACGTAGAAAGTGCTTGAAGACGAGGAGCAGACGAGATAGCGGAAGTGTGAGCAATGTTCTGCCAATAAATGACCTAATCGACATTTCTCTTGCCACTGCCCTCCCCCGCCCACCACCCAGTAATCTAAAACAAAAATATGAATATACCCTCCCCATGTCTTCTTGTGTACATGCTGCTGCATCCTCTACTCTGGACTGTTCCAAAACATTGCAACTTGTGTTATGTTCCTTTGAGAGTCCATACGTGGTGACAATTGGCTGGATCTGAAAAGCACAGACAGGTCTGACCATGTTTCTGGTTGTCCGGTCGTGTTATTGGACCATCATGATAGCTGCTAATCATCAAGCAGAGACTTGTGCCTTTTGAGCCATCCAAACACGCCTGTCTTTGTTAGTCAACGTCGTAAAAGACCGCCTCAAACGCGTCAAAACTCAACTTGCATTTCCCAGAGCGCAGAACTATGCGCTTGAGCCTCAACCCCATCCACCGCTGGACTCTGGATCCTCGTCCGGCCGGTGCACAAATTGAGGCTAGTGAACCCGTTTTGTCGCAGCTTTTCAGGCACGAGATCAACCGGTTGGTGCGCACCAAAGTCAGTGTAGATGATGGTGGAATCAGTATCACTGACCTGTGTTTGCGGGTGAGCTTCGATGTGAACCAACCAGCCGCCAGGTATGAGAGCAGAGTAGGCAGCTTCGTATATTCCATTTTCATTCAGGTCAACTTGGTTAGCGTACGTAACTTGAATGTGGATCGTGCTGGCCGACCCTGCAGTCAAGACGTTCTCTGGACCACTCATCGAGATGAAGTCAAGGGACAGGTTTGTGCTGATATGTCTAAGCCATGCTATCACATCAGAGGTATGAGTTAATCTACATACCAGCGATTTACATCAAGGCTTGCCTTAAGGTCTCGTGGGCCCCTGGTTGATGAAAAGCTTCTACACATCAGAGGCGTTGGGATACTTCACGACGTCATATGTGAGATGCAGAAGAGATCAGAATGCATACCTATCAGGCCCAAGCAAGATACCTGGGAGCTTGATCGCTTCTATAACGCTTGTATGGATTGCCTGCTGTCTGCTGCGTTCGGCTTCCTTGTCCTGCCATTCTCTCAGTGGTCAAGCTTGTGGAGAGAGCGCGCTCGTCTAGGGGCACAAGCACTCAGGCACATACCATCCCGTTTGATGGACGCGGCACCCACAGCTTCTGAAGGAAAGCATTTGCGTTGATGATGCGTGGAGCTTGGCGGGGTGTCCAACGCTGCGACTCCGGCCAATCGCCCCCCGAAGGGCGCACCGTGGTCACAGATCCAGTTCCCAAGACTGATTCAGTCCCCACGGCCAGCTGGTCGTCCGCGTTCCTGATGTTGAGCAAGGACATGGCGGAGAGTCAACTTTGTCGGTATACGATGGAGAACAGGAAAGACATAAGAAGGTGAAGTAGAAAGGGAGAAAAGAAGAGGGGAAGTGGAAGACATTGAAAAATTTCCCATCCACTTGAGTGATGGTGTTTGGGAAGCAAACATGCATGCATGGCCAACACGGAAGCAAACATTGCCATTCAGCAAACATTAAGCCAACAACAACGCGAGTGGGTTGCCAAGCTGAGGCCGACCCACTCCTTCGCGGTGCCCTGGTTTGATGCGGGGATGCAACGGGCTGGAACCTATCATCATTTGAAAAGAAAAAGTGACTCTGGAAATCCCTGCAAGTCGCACTGGATTAACCTTTATCCGACGCCTTGGCCTTCTGCTGCAGCAGTAACAGCAATGTTCTAGATCAGTGCTGCTCTTATGTTGTAGAAACTGCTCCTATCTTCTTGATAAAATGTACTACAGATTATGTCCTCAGTCAGGCAGAAGCGCAAGAGAGCGTAGGACCACATTGACGGGCATGTGAGCCACGACTTGAGGAGATTTTAAACGGCTTCCACCATACTACTTTAAAAGGTATTCTGATACAAGACAAGCCCAATACTCACGTCAATGCAGAGCGGCAGCAATAGTAAGAACGTGTCCTTCTACACTTAGTTTCCTTAAACAGAAGCTTGTCGCCACCTAGTACGACTTAACCCTAATTCTTTATCGCTAAGGAACATGTTCTGCCAGACTCATAGGGTCTGATGTCTCCATGATGTTTAGGCACTGTTGTCAAATGGTATGAGTAAAAAAAGAGCAGATGATAACGAGACATTGCATAAAGTAGAGCAAGCGCATTCTTTTTCCTGTTTACCTTTGCTTCTTTAAGAAAAGAAGTTATAGGTGGTGATCGATGCGAGTTCGACTTAGAAATTGTTAACATGCCTAAGCTCTTGTGCCAGAGATGGTTAATCAAGTTGGCTACTTCCCTCTTCTAGGCATTGCTTCTAGCAGGCCCTCACTTAACACGGCCCAGTTGCGCACCTCAGTACCAATGAACATTAGAGGAGTAGGACCCCGCGAGCGAGAAAGGCACCCACAAGCTCAACAGATACAAGGCGTTAATTAGGGAAGCGCTCGACACCACCGAGACTCTCACGTCCCTACCGACAGCAAAGAGCATAGCTATTAGGACCAAAGACTAAGAGCGCAACACAAGGCGCCATACGTCGATTATTGAGGTCCTAGAAAACGTAAAAAAAGAACTAACAAAGAAAAGAAACCAAGGGGCTGCAGAAATCATGTATTTCAGCCCATTGTTTTAGTCATCAAAGAATTTGCTATGCTAGATTGTAAGACGGCGGCGAATAGCCACGCAACGGAAACTGACATTTAAAAGGACTAGGGAGATGGCCAGTCGTCTTCCCACTCTGGATCGCTCTAATCGAACGAAGCCGCAGAAACTGCCACGCAGTCAACTTTAGATTCTGCTGATACCCAAGAGAAGAGCTAGGGATCGACAGAGGCGTCCGCATGGCGCAGAGCATAGAACCTCCAAAACAGAAATCCCATTGGCTATCAAACCCACAAACCATCAGCCGGAAATGCTAGCTAACACTACTCAACTCTACCCAGCGCTAGAAGACATACATTGCGACAAGGATGTTGGAGGTAACACACTCGCCCTCAGGACTCCCGAACCGTACCTCGCCCAGCATGATCGTCTCGGTGTTGTCGCGGAACGCCTGCTCGCAGCACCGGACGACAATGGCTTGGAGAAACTCGATCTTGGCGTTAGTCGGCGTGGCGTGCTGCCCTCTTGAACGCGTCGGTTGAGGGGGGGGCAGCGGGCAGCGTCGCGCGGTCTGGGCCGATCAGGGGACAGAAGATGTGAGTGTTGTGGAGCGGCAGAGGCAAGTCAGCACGCACTTCGGAGCTAGCTTTAGTTACGTCGCAAAGCAAGGATTGAAGCTGGAGGAGTGCCTGCGCAGCAGCAACGGCATTGGCTTAATATACGTAATCGAGTAGAGGGGAATGACCTGTTGAATTACATATGCTCACAGATTGCTGTTCGATCTTACAGCCTTCCGCGGCGGGCCCTATCCGGTCGACAAAAGGGAGTAGGGGCATTCAGAAATTCATATACTCGCGCCGACAGAGTGGATCGTGGCCCTGGGCGCATCCGTCGAGAGTCTGCAGTGCATGGAAAGGGATCGGCGGGTCGTTGGCTGAGTACGAGGAATTTGGGAGCCCGAGTAGTGCACTTCCGGTAACGATATAGTTACTACAAGAGTGCGATGTCGTGAAGGATAAATTTTGTCACCTGGCTTTCTAAGCTCATGGAAAGGATACCCGCACCTACCTCGACCTTGTTGAGATGCTTCCTCAGTCTAGGAGCGTAGGGTACGCTGCTGTAGATCCCGGTCCTAAGACCTCTGCCCAGATGGCTGGCAGGAAGAAGTGCATCTAAACTAGCGATGCTGACATAGGGAGCAGCTCTCGGCCATGGCGAAGCACCCAGGCGGTCAAGAAGGGTCGGGGTGGTGCCTGGGAGGAGAGTCGAGTGTCTAGGAGCGGGTGGCTCTACCATTCGCCGCTAGCAACACCCATGGGGGCGGGCATGACTTGTGATCGATCTGAGAGAAAAGCCCTGCTATCATAAAATCTCTTCAGGGGAGGCTGTGGGCGGTATCCGTCACTTCTACCACGGATGTGGTTATTAGAGGATGAAGTGGAACGTAGGGAAGCAGTGCATCCGTAACGTTTGCTTCTATTCTGTGTCTCATCTGCCATTCATCATCTCTATCTTCCTTTTGCAGCATCGTCGCCTTTGTTGGGCTGATCACGCAAACACTTTGAAGAACAAAGAGCAACACAATACAAACGTAAATTGGAGCTGGGCTACTGCCATCACCCTGCTTCTGGCTAAGAGGTCTCCTGGCTGCAGCGCGGGTCCATATTGTTTTACACCCATGCTCTTTCTTACTTCTTTGTCAACTTGGTGAATCCCTCCAGACGCATATCTCCTTCTATCGGAGTGTCTGGAAGTGAGGCTAAGTCTTACACCCTGCCGAAGGCGTGTGTGAGACAGAGGCTCGTCCCTAAGTCCTAGCGGCACGTCAAGTACTATACTGTGTAGCTGCCGCACGCGTTTGCCCCCCTTCTATAGACTTTTCTGCAGGCTCCGGAGGACGTCCGGGATGCGTGTGAGTCTACTGTCTCCCGCTTGGCGTCGCAGTATATGAGGAAGTACTTGCCCTGCCACTCTTCCCCCGTGTTGCTGGCCGGCCGGCCGACCAAGTTCTCTGTCGGGCAGCTGAATAGCGCCATATTGCAGTGTGGGTTCACCTCAGATGGGTCGGCTGTGTGCATGTGGTGCGGCTCTGTCTTCATGCAGACAAGCTTCACAGGCCCTTTGCGGTTTGAGATATTGGATTTAGCATAAGTCACCAAACCGAGAGGCTCAGGCGGGTTCCCTGTCAAACAGCAGTGTCTCAGAGAATCCGTTCTCACATAAATACCAAGCCATTTTGGTAACGGCCAAGCAAGCTCCTATGTTAAAATGGCTAGTATTGGACGTAGGCCTCCAGACTGCATCTCATATCTGTAAGCTACTGGGAGACATGCGAATTCGCTCTGCGTTGATAGCCAATGCCCCACTGATAAATATACAAGTTATCGTTTGACAGGAACTGTTGAGACAGTTGGTATGATTTCACCAGTGCACCAGAGCATCTGGACTGTAATTCAGGCGTCTGTGACATGGCCTCCGGTGTATAACAGGCTCGCAAGCCACATTATGAAGTGCCCCACTGGGTTAAAGCCACCCAGAAACGGCAAATGAGTAGAATTGAGGTGTCGGGCATAAAATCTTCCCTTCTTGCAGAGCTTCCAGAATTTGCATAGTACCATAACTGCTTTTAGAGCCAAGAGAATCTTCTTACAGGCTTTTCTTATTCAAAGGCACTTTGTAGAGAGAAGAACGGTCATTATCATGAAAGGATTAAAGGACAAAGACATCAAATTACGATATCATGCCGTTGAAGCTCTAGGCAAGCAAGCAGTCGACGTTATTAGACACAGCCATAGCCACTCTTGATCCCTTTCCCAGCATGCGTTGCCTGCTTGGCACCCATATCTTTATGATTCATCAAGTTGAATTAGTTTTACTTCACGAGTATCTCAAGGCATCAAAATCATTGACTTGTCTGTGACAATAACACAGGTGTCTTGTGTTGGCCATGGTTGGTCAAATGACGTCTAGTCAAACCGCACGCGCTCAGCGAGACGAAATATTCTTGTCCCAGCTAGATAGGACTATAAGGGGAAAGATAAGGCGCTTTGTTGTTTATAAGGGTCGAGCAGCGCGCCTCACGGTGTCGCCTGAACCTAATCTGAATCCGAGTCCCTGTCAGGCGTGCCCTTGTACGATAGCTCCATGGCAGCCAGCCGCTCGATGGCCTGATCAACGGGCTGCATCTGCTCCGCCGTCTCCAGACGGGACACGTGATTTGCGCTCAAACTCGTGACGCCGACCAGCGACTCGCACCTCGACGGCGTGGTCCTTGCCGCCGAGCTTGAGCACGACGGAACGATAAGCTAGCAGCATGGAGCTGTTCCTGGACTCGAGGCGCGAGTTGCGGATCTTGCGAAGAATTTTGTTGAGATCCTTGATCTTCTGCCGGGTACCGGCCGCCGTGTTGCAGACGACCTCGACGTCCTGCGAGTTGGCGTTGGGGGACGTGGCCTGCTCCGCGGCAAGCGCGAGCGTATTCTGGGCAAGGGGCAGACCCTCGCAGACGGCTTTGAAGGCCCTCGGCAGCTCGACAGTGTCGCGGCTGGCGTCGTAGACTTGGATACAGTACCCGATGCTCTTGATGATGATGGTGATGACGCTGACAATCTCGACGCCGGACATGCTGGAGGTTTGCGGCTGGTGAGAACGAGCACCAAGTCAGGAGGGGCAAGGTAAATGAAATGAATGCGGATTTGTTGGTCTTGGTAACAGGACGAATTCCGGTTCAAGCTGGTAAACAGGCGATGTCAATGGCAAGTGGGTGAATCGTAGTACCCGGGAGTTTGGGAAATTTATTCCGATCAAATAAGGCCGTGTGAACTTCCAGCCTGATCTGCTTTAGAGAGCTTAAGTACGCCTGGTCTTAATATTTACATGGTTGAGACTGATATTAGGCTTCAATGTGCAGCTGGGTCAACAGGGCTGCCCGAAGCCAGTAGCGATACCATGATTTTGGGGCAGAAACACGAGCCACTCTTTGGGGTGACATCATTACCTATCTATACTACATGGAACCACGGATGGGTATCTAATGGCGGAAGGGTTTGTCTAAGGCTCGCGAGAGTCGGAGAGATTCTTTGCAACTCTTGGAAGCAGGCCGGCCGTTGACTCGCTTGGCGGGTCCTCGGGCTTGCTCAGCAGCCTGGCGCAGAAGACGACGTTTCGTATCTGTGTCGCATTTTGGATTAGCAAAGGCTGTCGGGGAATGGTGTATTTAAGCCACGAGACGCACCTCGCGGCCATTGAGCTCAAGCTCCTGGGCTAAATCTCCGAGCTTCTCCTCATCCACATGGACTTTCTCCCCTACAAAGGCCTTCTGCAGCTCCAAGCGCTCCTTGCTGCCGGGATTATCGAAGTGAAACTCAAAGTGAATGCGACCTAGGTACTGTTGAGCGATGATTACAGGGTGTTCGGCGATGGCAGAGGGGAGCTCACTCATGAATGCTTTATCGATGTCCGTCTTACGATGGGTCTACAACAGGTCGTACGTAAAAAGACCCTTGTAATTCAATGCTTTGCGATCGGCTGTTGTTTTGGCAAAGTCTTCTTGCAGAAAATCGAGCGCCGCTTCTATGTCCTATCCCACTGCTTGTTCTGGTGTCTCATCGGCAAGCACCTATTCTGCAAGCTGCTTCTCATCGTTGTCGGGCTTGGAGTTTTCTATCGATGGTTTGCCGGCCTTCACATGTCTAGCCTGGTCACTTGCCAGTCGCTTGGCGAGACCGGGTTGAGCGTGCCAGAAGTCTTCGCGCGACAGCTGAGTCGTTTACTTGTGAAGACTTAAGGACTAGATGCCAGCAAGCACGTCATCACGCAAGACGCGAACCAGGTGCAACGAGTTCAGTTCGACTTCGATATGGGTTACGACACCCTTTAAGCTGATGTAGCATTTAACCAGAAAGGCATACCAATATACTTTAGGAGGCACCTTTGGCGCCTTAGGTGTCTTGACCAAATGTCGGTGGCGGTTCTTGCTGCGTGGATACAAGTATTGAATGGCAATTCCCGTGGGAGGAATAGATTTACAGGCTGTAGACCTCATCAACACGGGCGAAGCGCTCGACGGCAGTGGCCTCCTTAGGACCTGGCTGTGCGGGATCAGGGCCGATATCTGGGGGCCATGGTGGATTCAACAAGAGGCAAATAGAGTCAGGTCGAATGCAAAAAAAAGTGTAAAGACGTTGCTAAGATGGTCTCCCGTCCCCGTTATCACAACTGGTTTGTTGTGGAAAGTACGAAATGGAGACGAACATGACGAACACGTTCAGTGATCAACGTGCACATGAGGGCGGGGAAATAGGCCGCTCTGAAGAAGCTGAAGAAGGGGCCCCAGCCATTGCCAGCCTGCGTATCTTTGCATTACGCTTTCCTATAGGCTACCTAAAGTAAGGAGGGTTTCAAACCACGCGCTGTTATTATCTGTTTGGTGCGGTTGACTAAGACCTTACCAATACCCTCAAACAGAGCCCCTCACATACGCCATATTAGGGCTGGGCATACATACCTAGATAAGTAGGGTGGATCGACGGCCTCCTATCAGCTAAGACATAAGACATCAAAATATTCAATTCAATCAAAGGGGGGGGCGACCTAACCACTTGGGTGGTAGTAAGTGCCTCACTTTGCTTACTTGACTTATGTAACTTATCAAAGCGATTGTACTTGCAGAGACCCCGGGCTTTAGAGCCAGCCCGGCTTCCATCTTGCAAATTATGATTAAGTCTGAATCCAAGCTCATTCATCACTGCCATCATAAAGATTCCACTGAGGATTAAGCACATCCGCACTAAATCATCCTCTGACCTCCAATTATGGCCGACCGATCTAGGAATCGCGATCACCCTCGTAATGAAGGAAGCAATGATGTCTTTGTATCTCCCTCTCGTCAGAGCATTGGCTCTCACCTCCCACTTCAAGACTCGTGGCCCCTGCCCCCACCCAAGAAGAGGGACTCTTTCAAGGTCAATGGTAACATTAAAGCCAATACCGGGAGCGGATCGTCTTGCGACATCAATAGCAGCAACGCAACACTAATAAAGCGTGCTGAGTTCAATTTAGGTAGCCTCCCCTCTTTAGCTCGATCTCATTGATGTGGCCAACTGCTGCTGATCCCTAGTTTCCCACCGCAAGTGGCTATTAGCATGGCCTAACGTCCCCAGCGCGGCGGCGGCGCGCGACAGGAACGGCAAGGACTTTTCTAAAATACCTAAGCAAGATTGCGTGCGAGACTGGCGACTGGCTGCTCAGGCAGAACCAGTCCTACCTCGGCTGGTGGTCCTCAGGGGCAACAATAACCCCCCGTGCTGTGGCTGTACGGCGACGGAGGCGTTAGCAAGTCGGTTCTCAACGCCCGAGTCATCAGCGATGCAAGAGGGCGTACCGACAAGTCAGAACGACCGCAAAATCGTCGTCACATACCAATTCTACAGTTGGGACAGCGAGCCCGAGACACTCATGACGGCCTTCCTGAATCTAGCCCACTCTGGTCACACGCTACTTTGCCCGACTCGGTCGTGAAAGGCTATTGAAGACATGTTACGCGCTACGGCCGATACAATGGATCTGCATTCGCCCCAGAACTTCCTTGTTTGCGACCTTGCATCTCTTCATCGATGGCCTGGATGGACTGGTGGATGCAGCCGACAGGGTTAAGGACAAGGCCCGGTCGATGCACGCCGAAAACTTCCTTCAATTTATTCTGGGCCTCGCGATGAATTCCTGCCCGGGAAATGACGGTGGTCGCGTCAAGATTTGGATCACATCGCAGGAACAACATCGAATCCGCAAGACCGTAGACTCATACGCCATCAAGAGGCTGGGTCTTAGGAGCACCCCTTCATAGCCGTAGGACGCGGCTGTTAGCCTTTCATAGCTGTAAAAGGGGTAGCCCCCCCCCGCGCGCGCTAGCCTAGGCCCGCCTGTGGGGGAAAAAGAAGTAGGCCTGGTCCTGTGGGTGGGGCGGGGCGTGCCGGCCTCTAGTGCTTACTACCAGGCTAATAGCCTACTCAGGGGGCGCTTCTTACTGACAGGGTAATAGCCTACGTTGTCCTGGCGAATGAGGATTAAGGCCTATATGTTTAGTAAGATGTATTATTCTAATTTCTTAACCTATTTGACCAAAAGGTCCATTAGTGCTTAAGCTTCCTGCAAGCACTGCTGTCAACACTACCTATATGCCTTTAGCTAGCGTTAGGGATTGTCCTGTGGCACAACTGAACAAACGCGCTGGCATTAGCGCTGACTGCGCAGGAGCCGACCAGCCAATAGCAAAAGGGTTGCTTATTCATCGCCATTTCAGCTGATGATCGTGCAGCTGCCGCTAATACTCAATGCTACATTACTGCAGCTGACTGAATAGTAACTGACTGTTTTGCGGCTGAAGACCAGCAGGCTGATTTCATGTTGTATAGCAAGCGTCGGTCTGACTGACTTAGGTGTTATAAGTATGACCAAAGACTGAACAGATATTTTGAATGTGTTCTTTCTCGTGAACACAATCCCTTTACTCTGCCTTAACCAAACCATAAAGCTTACTACTTTGTTCATCTAAAATGCTTCTTCTAAAGACTTTAGCTGTACTTACAGGCTTCCTGGGTGCTGCCTCTGCTGGCGTACCTAGAATGCGTGGCGTGGAAACGAGTGTCGTGACACGAGTGGACGACCTCGCGACCCGTGCCGAGCCATGGGTCGAAATCACATTTTTCAACGACTGGGATTTCAAAGGCAGCAGCCAAAAGTTTAGGACTGTGCCAGACGGTAAATGCTGTAAGTACAAAAACGACAGAACAAGCGCTTGGTGACACCTTGAGCGATGTTAACAGCAAACCACAAATAGATGATGTTGCAGTGGATCGGCAGAATACTATCTCATCGCTCATTGTCGACAATTATGACCTGGGCCGACGACAATGCTGGTTTTACAAGTTTGTTACGCCCCCTTCATGCACCGCAGATCGCTCTTTCTCAAGCATGCCTTATTCAGTGCATCAGAGTATATATGAACCCGCTAACTGTCGAAATCGGTAGGCAACTCTATTGCTCTGGTGATGTCCTACTTGCAAGGGCGCCTGCAGCTGTCAACCTGAGGAACATCGGCGAGTTTAACGACAAAATAAAGTCGTTCAAATGTGAGCTTTATAGCGTATGATTCTACGGTTAGCTAGGTACACTAGGGCCATAGAGCGTTCAGCTTTAACCCAGAGTCTCCATTGATATGAATGTATCGCTAGCATTGCTTCCACTTCATAGTTTTTTTTTTAGTTGTGTCGCGCGAGCTAAAAAGCTTCTTCATGGAGTCAATGCAGTTGTCTTTCTCAAATACGGAAACGCCGTTACCTAGTGTGACAACATAGTTGTGCTCCTCGGGCTTCCTTATCATAGATCCTGGAATGACTCTAGTTAGTAGTGCTTGAGGGGTGCTTTCCCTGGCTTCCTTGCAGAAGGCTTTGTACCACTCATTAGTATACTTTTCTTTTTACTAACGTCGTGCCTGTATCTAACACTTGAAAGGCACGTGAACCCGATCTGTGCATGTAAGCGGGAGTGCATTGAGAACTATGTATGTGAATTTGAGGAAAAGTCTATGTCAAATTGCAACCGACGTGATCAAGCATGCCCATGCCCAATTTCGTGCCGACGCCACTGCCACCTGAACAGCCCAGCGGTAAGAGGTCGTAGGGGTTAAGCTTGTGTTTGACAGCAGCATGGGAATTTATAGACTTGCTCAAGACTGAGTCGTAAAGTGTGCACTTAGCGTTATTGTTGCCGGCCTTTATGACTGCTTTGATGTGGCTGACCTGAAGCCCCTCTGATTCAGAGACCTCATGTTAAATGCGCTATCGCTGTCTGGCCTTGTGACTGTCGCTGCCTCTTCTGCAACCCTTAATCCCTGCACCTTTACCGAGAATTAGTTAAAGGCAGCTCTTTAGGTAATACCTAATGGTTAGTTATAATTAAGATAACGGAAAGCCATTTGTGTTAACATTTAAGTTGCAGATGTACGAACCTCCTTGTCTAAGTGGCGTTGGCTACTGTAACATTATTGAACACTAGTCTTGCTGGATCTGATAAAACGGCGACAGCCATCCGCGCCACGCTTCCTTACATCATCACCAGCCCCCGGGTGACCACCGCCCTTCGCGCGGAAATCGACATCACGGAGACGCAAGCGCGTGGGATACCATATCTACAAGCCGTAATCAAGGAAGGGCTTCGTATCTTCCGACCCATTGTGGGGCTCCGAGGATGATAGGCTTGACTTGAAGTGCCACCCCTCTGCCGACCGTTCGTATGTTAGGTCGAGCGACGCACTATCCACGCTGAAAATGCCAATTGCTACAAAGGCGTATTTGCCGCTTGCATTCTCGTACTTAATGTCCATATCCGGCAGGGCGATGTCTTTGAGCACCTCATACAAGACATCTTTCACAGCCGGGTCAAGAACCTAGTAGAGCATACCAAGGTTGAGTTCCTGATTCGAGGCGCCAAATTCCCATTCGGTACTCTGTCCGGCGTAATGGTAAACGAAGGTGCCAACCAGCTCGTTCACGCAGGACGGATCCATAGTCACTTCATCGCTTGGCCCTTCCAACGCGATCCGAAACTCCAGAGTTGTATCTGAACTCTTCCTAACCCAATCGTGTTAAGCATCCAGCGTTAAAGCCTTGAAATCAAGAGAGGGTACTGTCTTTTCTTCCGAAGGGTTGAAGGGGTCGCAGGATATGATCTTGCCGGACACGGTAATGCTCTCTGGCGTCAAAACCAACTGCGCTTTGGTGATAAACTGGGGTATGTTGCCCGGAAGTTCGGAAGCAGATATGTCTCCAGGCAGAAACTTAGTTATAGACAGGCTGCTGACCGAATTCTGTGTGTACAGGACCATATCGAGACCTTCCTTCCAGTTACTGAAATAATAAGGAAGGAGAGATGGGTTGACAGGAGGAGGAAACCACAGGGTTCCAGTTAGCGAGAGGCCCTTGGCGGGGCCATTGACTTTGTAACCTGCATCCAGCAAGATGGCAACATTGGTGGAAGCCAATGGCCCATCTTACTGCCCTAGGCTCGTGGTGAGCTCCAATGTTAGATGAGAGGAGACAATCTTCTTGTCCTGAACTTCTACACGCACACGCTGAAAGTGAAGCTTATTAAGGTCGCCATCTTTCCGAATCGAGACGGGGACGCTGTCTCTAAAGGTTGTTTCGCCGCGAGATACTTGGCTAGCGACAGCATCGATGAAGACACCAAACCCTGCCTCATCAGCAGTGTGGGGTGGGGTGTCGAGTGTTAACCTTAGAGGTTGAATCATCATAACAACTCTGCTCGAGATTGTTTCATTGGGCGACGCGTCGGAGGGCGTTATTGCGCCCGACTGAGAGAGCTCCAAGACCGTATCCAGCGTCACGCTTGACCCGGACGTCAATATTACTTTCAGTGTGGTGAGAAGCATTATGTTCATTCTCGACCTTATAGACGTACCGCCATCAGAGCTCGTCGCCTCGCTCGCTGTGAAAGTACAGACAAGGTTGGCACTTTTGACGTCGATGGGGATACCATGGGGCATGCAGAAGGTAAGGAGGGACTTGATCTCATTCTGGATAGCGGTGTATGCAAAGAAAAGATGGAGCGTGGTCTGGTAGTTGAAAATGGGGAGAACCAGATGGCGCTACGTTTATTTAACAGAAACTTCATGTCAATCGTCAAAGTAACGGCATCGAGTGCGGTTTCAACCCACTTCGGCGCGCCGAATACCTCTCTTCCACCAGACAGGTCTCCCAAAAGACCGAAGATCTCGCTGAGAGTCAAATTGACCGCGGGGGAAGTCTCACTCAGGCCAAAGGTTATGGTCTCATTGTGAGCTCTAGAGAGGAGGCCATTCGACTCGATAACCTTGTATTTATTGTCGACATTGAGTGAACCATTGGCACTGGATGTATTGACAATGAAGTTTCGGTCCTTGATGATAGCGGCACTGACTGATGTAACAGATTGGTCGCTGCCCCTGATTTTCACAGCTGTCGCTTGGAGGCACCAACCTAGCCATTTCATGTGGCTGTCTTCAGGATCAAGGGCGACGCCATCGTCGGAGGGCTCGGCTGACAACTTCAGAGCACCTTCTTTTATGCCGCTTACCCAGCTGTTAAGGGAATCTGAATCCAATAGTACCCTGCCATGTCCCATTGGCTGCCCGGATGCCTCAATCAGTGCCGTGCTCCAGAGGAAATATGCGATATCTGATTCTGGATACGGACCCGCACCGAGGGCTACGCTGACTGCCGGAGAGACTGGGTTAATGCTCACGGCAGCCGCACGGAAGGCTGCCTGTACCACAGCTAAGGTTGCTTCCAGTTTCCGTGGGCTAGTGTCTTTGGGCATGGCAACTGCATCACCGTCTCGCTCTTTCATAATTTCTTCACGGTCTGATCTTCCACCTCTCGTTGCCGCGCTCTGGTATAGTAAAAAATGCTGGGCGTAGTGTGCAATTGTATTTTGTCGGTTGGCCGGTGCCGCTTGACATTGAGACTCTTGCCGGTGGTTCTCTGGATCCTTTTGACTGGCTGTGCAGTCAATCGACGAATGTCTTGTCCCTCTGCTTTGGCCCACAACTGGCCATCAAGCTCGCTGTTATTCTTGCCGAAAAGACTTTTGTATGATCTGACGAGAAGAAACTGAAGAGGCTTCTACTCATACCGATCATGGTTCATTGTGACCAGATCAACAAAAAGGGAAACGGCCCGAAAGAAGATCTGTTCCCTTAAGAAACCGATCAAGATCGATCTTGCCCATGCATCAGTCTCCATGTCTTTGTCTTTGCAAAAGTCAACGAGGTACTGGTATATAGAGTTGGGCTTCGCCGACATCACCTCTCTGAAGCGCTTGACTTGTGCCTTCTTCGCCTTAAAGAGATCAAGTACATTGCCGAGCAGAGAATATTCGAATTGGGACTCCCCAAAATTGGAGTCCAGATCGAATCTATTTTCAAGCCAGCTAGGGTGGGCGGTAAAGGAAAGAGATGCCTGCATTCGTTTAGACTTCATCCTGTCGGAAGTATACGTCTAGACGTAGAGGATCAATTCCCAAACGGTAGTTTAAAACATAGCCTTAGTTAGCGGTGAACCTGAGACAAGCGAGGTAGCGCGCCTCCATGGATGCCCGTACCCATCGCCGGCAGAAATTATGATATTATTCAGCCGAAACTTATCGATCAGTCTCGTGGGCGTTGAAGTACTAGGTACATAAAACTCATTAGCAGTCAGGGTCAGCAGTAAGTCCTTAATTAGCTTTACCCCGCACCTAACCGTACGTCTAACCATACCCAATGAGATACCTACTTCGCCCTCCAGCTTAGCATTCCTCAAGAACCTAAAGTCCCGGCAAGGACCTTCGGCAAGAAAATTGAAGACGTAATATTAGTACACTTTGTAGTCGTATAGTTTTAGCGGGCAACAGTTGTTTGAAGGCAGGGGTCGTCGGAACTCTCGGTTCGGGCTGTGACATGCTAGACCCGAGAAACGCGGTGAGATTTGCACAAAGAGCTAGCTGAGAACTTAATCTTATTCTCAAATTGGGGTACTTCTGGGGTAAATCTGGGGAAGCGAGTGCCGTTAATCCACTCTTGGGCTATATGGCTGCCGGAGGGTTTATGCTGTGCAACCTTCGTTGCTACTGTGATCCTTTCCAACATCGCGTCATTGCGGAGGCAAGCTCCAACGCTTGCCCCATTTCGATATGCCGTGACATCTCCGCATCAGAGGAGACTTGCGGATGAACGGATGGCTGCCTGGACTCTGATTTTGGCCTGTTTGGTGTCTATGGGTGAGGGGAAAATGCAGTTCACTGTATAAAATACTGCCAGCCCTGCTCTAAGATAATATCTGTGCTCTACCTGTAAAAATTGTCGGTCATTGCAATTGCAAAGTAGTGACATAATACTTAGTGACCAACCCAGAACATTTCATACATACGTAAAACCCTTACTGCAACATGCCTCTGTACAACAAACTTCCAGACGACCTACACGAGGTGGATGTAATCGTGGCTGGAGGTAAATAGAACTCCCGACCCGGCAAGATGTTTGCGCTAATCCCTCACTCTAGGTGGGAGCGCAGGCTGCGTGATCGCAGCTCGGTTGGCAGAAGCTGATCCGAAACTGCCAATACTGCTGCTGGAGCAGGGTAGGGATAACTACCAAGTGCCCGAGGTTATCCACCCAGCACTCTTCCCAGAGAATTTGAAGGATGGTAGCTCGACTGCTCTTTTCTGGCAAGGGAACAAGGCTCCACAGCTGGCGAACAGAAGCCCTATTGTTCCATCAGGAGGCATCCTGGGCGGTGGCTCCTCCATCAATTGGATGGTTTACACCCGTGCCCAGCGATCTGACTTCACCTCGTGGAATGCTCCGGGGTGGTCAGCCGACGAACTGTGGCCGTTCTTAAAGAAGGTAAGTTTCGAAGGGTCCAGGTTCTCTGATAGATAACACTCTTCTCAACAATTCTACAGTTCGAGACTTATCACGGTCGTGGCGATGCTGAGCATCATGGAGCAGATGGCCCCATCAACATCTCCAGCGGCACTTTCAGAGCCAAGCAGGCTGAAGATGACTTTATTAACGCCGCGTCCATGGTTGGTTACCCAGAGCTGAAGGATTTGCAGAACTTAGATAACAATAACGGAGTCGAACGTTGGCTGCGTTACGTCGGCCCAGATGGAAGACGACAGGATGCTGCCCACCGGTACATACACCCCAAACTTCAGAGCGGCGACTATCCCAACCTTCATGTCTTGGTTGAGAACCAGACCATCCGAATTCTGTTCGATGACAAGAAACGGGCAGTGGGCGTTGAATATCAGCCGAACGCCAGATACAACCAATCTGGGGGTGGCGTACAGGCTGTCGGCGCCAGGAAGCTCGTGGTCCTGTCTTCGGGCGCCAACGGTAGCCCTCTGATCCTGGAGAGGTCTGGCGTCGGTAACAAGTCCATCTTGGATCGTGCCGGTGTTCCCGTTGTGGAAGACCTTCCTGGCGTGGGCAACGACTACCAGGATCACCATCTTTCCTTGTGGACCTACCGCACCAGTCTTAGCCCCTACCAGACTATAAACGGCTTCGCCAATGGGCGTTTCAACCTGGCTGATATGGTAGCCAAAAAGCACCCGCTTTTAGGCTGGAACTCCATGGACGCGTCCGGGAAATTCCGTCCCACGGAGGATGAAGTTGCTGCTCTTGGACCAGAGTTCAAGGCCGCCTGGGATAGAGACTTCAAGAATGCCCGAGATAGGCCCTTGATGATCATTGCCCTCTATCTTGTGTAAGTCCCGATCTCCTAAATCGCCTACAAATAATTGTTTGCTTACGGCCTGATTAGATACCTGGGAGATCACAGAGCCCTGCCCGATGATTCCGAGTATGTCTCCATAGCCAATTGGACGGCATACCCGTACAGTCGTGGCCACATCCACATTACAGGTCCAGACCTGTCGGATCCAATCGACTTCAACGTTGGCTACCTGACCGATAAGGGAGATGTTGACATCAAGAAGCATGTGTGGGCGTACAAGACCTCTCGCGAGATATTCCGACGCATGGGCATCTACCGCGGCGAGCTAGCTTCCGGCCACCCTAGGTTCCCTATAGGATCCAAGGCGGCTGTACAGGACACTGCTGAGGGACCCGTGCCTGCGGATGCACCGCGTATTCAGTACACGGTCGAAGATGACAAGGCCATCGAGGAGTCGATCCGAGAAATTGTTGGTACGACGTGGCACTCCCTTGGTACGGCCAAGATGGCGCCCAGGGAGCAGAAAGGTGTGGTCGACCCGAGTCTGAACGTTCACGGTGTGGCGGGTCTGAAGGTTGCTGACTTGAGTGTTCCCCCGGAAAATGTGGGCGCAAATACAAACAACACCGCCCTGATGATTGGCGAAAAGGCTGCTGACATCATCATTAAGGAGCTTGGTCTTGCTTAAAAGTAATTATTTCTATTTTCTTTTCCTTTTTTTCTCTCCCCTTTTTTAAAAAACAAAAAGAAAACAAAGATCGTTCTAGATTAATATGATTACTAAGGGGTAACACTCTTAGATTTAAAGTAAGATGTAAGGCTAAGGATAATAGCACGCACGAACCGCCCTAACCCCGTTAGGATAGGGCCAGGATAGGTAGTATGTTATTTAACCTAACATATAAACGGTTAGTAAAGAGATAATACTTTAAGTTAAGCTTATAATCCTTAAAACTCTCTATTACTATTAGAGACATTGCTGCTGCCACTTTTAGACATATTAGCACACTAGTTACTAAAATGCCTGAATTTCTTAGGTTAACAGTAATAATTCAGGCCTCTGGCCTTATATCGTGCTTATAAAACCATTGTTAGGAATGATTATTATTTTGGCTTATTGCATTATTAGCTAATCGCCTTTTGGCTACATAACTATAACAGCCTAGTTACACTTACGCTTAGGCGTGCCACCCCAAAGGACCCTCTGAGTTCTAATTCATTCGCCCTGCTAACCTCCTCTAAAATTAACGTCTGCCGATCTAGTCTAAAAGCTGTCACTCTGCTGCTATTAGCAAAATCCTAGTACATTAGCTTAGCCTTACATAACCTACCTATTTTTACACCTTTATTTTATCTATTAGCTTAATTACCTAGGCCGCTGTATCTATAACGTCTCTAAAGTACTACAGGTTGTTAGGCTAGGTAAAGCTATTAATCTTATTAATAGTCTTTAATAACTTAAGATTAGCTTAATATTTCTGTCTCTTTAAGTTTGTTCTTTAATAGTTTCTATTTATTATAAGAAGCCTTAGACTAAAGATGGCTACGTTAAGCTTTATATTAGCTGTTAGGTAGAGGAAAGAGGTCTCCTTATTAACAGCCCTAAGGCTAATTAATTTTGTAAAGGCGCCTGTATACAGTAGATCTCTATAGGTAGCACATAGAGCATAGTAATCTCTAGGCTGCAGTAGAGACTATAGGTTAAGAACAGTAGCCTTTAAAGACATCTTAAAGCCGTAAGTAGATAGTATAGATAGGATAGTTAATATTATAAGATAAAGATTAAGATTAATCTAGGGTTAAACATAAGGTATAAGATAAAAGTATAGCTTATAGACTGTATACATTATATAGGTTACTTAAGCTGTAAGGTTTTAACAACCTTAGTAGTAGGTTTAGTAAAGCTATTGTTAGTACGTTAGCTATACTGCTACACAGGTTGCTTAAGCTGTAAGGTTTTTATAACCTTAGTAGTTACTTTAACTAAGCTATTGTTGTTAAGGCTGTAGCTAAAGCTGTCTATAGCTATAGTTAATGTAAGGTCTAAACTAGTAGTTAATCTACACTATTAGGTACTTTATACTACATTAAGACATTAAGATCTAGTATAGGCTAGAGGTGCTGTATTATTAGGTTATACGTACTATGATTTCCTTCTCTACAGGGTGAGCTATACTAGACTGCTTATAGGGGGCTAGAACAATTACTTATACTAAAAAAAACAGTAATAATTTATCCTGCTAGCCAGAAGCCGCACTTTAATCTTCTAGTAAAAAAAGATAGTAATAATGGCGTTAAATTAGTTCTTAGTATAGCAGTAGAAAATCTGAAAGCCTTTTTTATTTAGCTTTATAGTAATAAGCGTTAAATAGAACCTATTAGTGCTAGTATAAATAAGGACGGTAAGTACTTGAAGCAGGGTCTGATCTAATGCTTTTGGCTTAGCGTTAAAGAACTGACAGTGCCGGTGCCGAACGACATCCCGTTCTTCTTACACTTTGAGAATCCGTTTGATGAGCTTGGCTTTTTCTGGGTTAACTCTATGCTGAGTCCCTAAGACATAGAGGCCGTTGACAGCATACTCTTGGCAAAGGATGGCGTGTCTACGGCAGGTGTACCCAGAGGCCCGGGATCAGGAGATGGGGATAAGAAGAAAAGGTCAATGGTTAGCCGGATTTCACTTCGTCCTTACTAGCGAAAGCAAGGTTGTTCTTGATTATCCTGTAGGAAAAGTGAAGCCAACACTCACAAAGGATAAGTCAAACAGCAAGTCTAAGATATTCTCGGACAAAAAGACACTAGCTGGAGGCGCTCCTTGTCTAGACAATCCAATCGAGAAGGAAGGCGATGGCGACGGGGATGATGACAGCACGGCAGCACCCCTGGATGCTCAAAGCCCGGTAGAACCTCTGAACAACTCCGAGGCCCCCCCACCATTAGTGATGTCCGCTTTCATTACAAGGCCAGCACCGTGGATGACAAGACGCAGAGTAATCTGGCGATACAGATGGACGCTGTGTTTTCCGTCGTCCCGCTTGTCTTCGCCTTGTTTTGATTCGAGTTTGGTCTGGACTTCAACGTTGATATGAGCATCTCTTCTCTCTCAGTTAAAGACGTGCACGTCTCCATGGAGGGGTTGACAGCTTTCTTTCAAGAAGCCGCCGCTGACGCTGGAGGGCGGTTTAATCCACAAGAAGGTTGGAACGGCCACATTTATGTTGGTGGTATCACAATTGGGTTCGTTCCGTGGTTGTTCCAGGCCGCGGGTTTCTGCGGCAAGGTGGAGGACCCTAAGGATGTGAGCAGGTTGTTCACCACCACGCTAGCGTACGCCATCCTTCGCGGACCGCTGATTACGCTTGAGTTCGCAACCATCTCAGGCATCACCGGAGGCTTCGGCTATAATGTCGACATTAAGATGCCCACCGTCACCGAGGTGCCCAAGTTTCCCTTTCTGAATCCACCGTCTGGGGACAATACCACGCTTGCCGAAATACTCTAGAGTCTCATGAGACCTACCGACGGATCGGATCCCTGGTTTTTCCCCGAAAATGACGCGATATGGATGGCGGCAGAACTGACTGTCACCGCGTTGGACATGTTAGATATCACTACCGTCTTGCTCGCCCAATGGAGCCCGCAGCTGCAGTTTCACGTCCTAGGTGTGGCCACAGCGGACATACTCAACGCGAAGGCGGATGTAAAACTAGCGCATGTCGAGCTCGGCTTCCTAGCAAGCGTGGATGTGCCCAACGGCCTCTTCAGCGTCGATGCGCAGCTGCCTCCAAGTTCCTAAATACTGGGTTTGAACTGCCATCTCACCGGAGGCTTTGCTCTGTATTACTGGTTCACACCCACACGAGCTGGAAACGATTTCGTTTTCACAATTAGAGGCTATCACAGCACCTACCAGATTCCGCCCAACTATCTCAAACCACCTTGCCGTGCAATCAGCTGGGACTTTAGCGACGCTCTCATGCTCACCAGGGAAGCGTAATTTGTCATCACCCCCAAGGCCTGCATGGCGGGCACGCATGTCAACGCCACCCTGCACCTGGGCCCGCTCCGGGCCTGGTTTGATGCGTATGCTGATTTCCTTATCAACTATTTACCGTTTAACTTCCAGGCCACCGGTCACATATCTGTCGGGACCCTCATCTAGTGAACACGACAATTATACTATAGTCGGTAGAAAAGCCCTCTAACAAAGAAGTAGAGACGCTGAAGATAGGGGGTATAGTCGGTTGTTTTTGTTTATAGTATAGTTAGTAGACCTTTTTAGTACTAAATCTAATAAAAGCAGTATGTATGGAAAGCGTAAGAAGCACTCTACTTACGGTCTTAATAAAATTATATATAGTAACCTAGACTAGTATGCTTTCTATATTTAACGTAACTAGCATTTTTAAATAGTGTTAATAAGGAAGTATGTATAGGCTAAGTAATAGTTATTACATAATATTGCTAAGACCTCCCTAGAGTAGCTTATGTAACATATTTCCCTATATACTACTATAGTAACGTTAATTTATTTACTTCTATCTCTAAAGGCTAAAAAGAGAAACTAACTATAGTATAAAAATAGATAGAATATAGAACTATTTATTTATAATATAACGTTTTCTATTACTATATATAAGATATACTAGTTTACTATTATTATAGATAAGGTAGTAACCTATCTTTACATAAGATATTAATCTCTTCTAGCCGCTAGGCGTAAGAAGATTACATAAGCTATCTAGGTATGTCTAGGTGTTATCTAGAACTAAGAAGGCATAGTAGTAATCTAGCCGCTAGAAC
This sequence comes from Colletotrichum liriopes, assembly GCA_022179045.1. Taxonomy (NCBI): domain Eukaryota; kingdom Fungi; phylum Ascomycota; class Sordariomycetes; order Glomerellales; family Glomerellaceae; genus Colletotrichum; species Colletotrichum liriopes. Next base: position 257,379 of record BPPX01000053.1, read on the forward strand.
TAACGATGTAGCTAATTAAGCATCTTGCCTTCCCTAAGCCTAACAGGCTTAAGTGTACAACATGTGGCTACGTCTGCTAGCAGCAGGAAGTTATGTAGTAGTACTACTGTAACTAGCATAGGTAGGTAAATAACTAGAAGAAGGAAGGTAACATAAGGAGAAAGGCTGTAGAACTAAGGAATATACTATAGATAAAGGGGGTCTTATGCTAGTACTTCTTTTTATCTTATGCTAGCTGCCGCTAGTTTTAGGTTAGCTAGATAGTAAAGGTAGACAGAGGTACCTAGACTAGGCTAATAAAGACCTTAGCATAAGACATTATTAGCTAGATCTACTAGAAATAAGCTAAATAGGTTAGTACTTAGGAAGATAACGTTATCTATAGTGTAAATAATAAACTAGATACAAACTTATAGCTAGACTATGTTAGATAGGTAAAGTACTTAGAAGGGCGGTCTATAACTAAGCTTTAGAAAACAACTAAGCCTATTATAAAAAAGAAAGAGGTACTTTAGGCTATATAGACTGTAACTAAGAGGGTCTTAGACTAGGTACAGAAGGTGTTAACATCTTACACTATAGAAAATACTGTGCTATTTAAGGTGTAGTAAAGTAAAGCATACGTTAAGCCGCGCAGGCTGTTTAATAACTAGCTAGAAGACTAAATATAGAAGTAGTATAAAGCTATCTAACAAAAGGCGCTCTATATCTAGTACTATATATAAAAGATAACTAATAATAAGCAGCTGCTGTATTAGCTAATAGTAAGGTAGGGTAAGCTTTAGGATTACTTTAAGGTAGTAGTATAAAGAGAGAGGGCACTTAATACTAGGGACGCCTAAGATATACTAATAGAGGTAGAGTAGGCTATACTTAAAATACTAGTTAGCATTCTAGACTACCTTATTTAGTAAGGTAACTACTAAAACGTACTAATTAGCATGCTTATTATAATAAGAATTAGTAAGAATAGTAGATAGGTAAAAGTAAATAACTATATAATAATCTACTCTACTGTTATTAAAGTAAGCTAGATGCTTATTATATACTAGTTAGTAGTTAAGAGGATAGATACTGTAGTAAAGAGAGCTAAAGAGATAGGTAAAAAGGTAGCTAAGGATAAGGTCTACAGTCTTTTCTAGTATATATGTAGCAAGATGTAGAGGTTTATAATATAGATATTAGGCGTAGCTAAGGCAGAGCCTATACTAATAGACTAGATTTTAAAGATACGTATAATAAAGTTAATAATCTAATATAATACGCCTATCCCTAGGTATGTAGACTAGATTAAGGATAAGATCTTGTTTTAGTAGGCGTACTTTAGTATAGGCTAGCTATTAGACATAATACATAGGCTAGTATAGAAGGCTAGAGAGATTCTTAGCAAGCTAATAATAATAGGTAAGGGTAAGGGTAGAAGGAAGATGCTACAGTAGGTACTACTAGTAATCCTATAGGCATTAATTAAGAATGACTATAGTAAGTAGTAGCTAGGCTATTTATTCTTATAGGATAAGTATAACATGTAAATATAGAAAGAAGAGAGGTAGGTGTTTAGCTAGATAGTGGTGTTACTATAACTAACACGCTAGTAAGGCGTTAATAGTAGTAAGGAGGGTAACGCTAGGTAAGAGGTGTTTAAGCTAACGGTAATGTAGGTATATAAGCATGTATTTAGGTAGTTCTGTAAGCATATGTAGCTACTAATATATATACTTAGTAGGCAGCCTAGGTAAGTAATAAAGCTAGTAGAGATCTAGCATAGTAACATAGTTAATAGAGGGGTCTGTAACATATTTATGTATAAAAGGTTAGTATGCTTTATAACAGCATACTATAAAAGGTTCTATAGTATAGGCTAGGCTAAGGTAATCTACTAGTATCTACTATAGAAGGTAGGTAAGCTACTTATATAGTATCTCTAGCTAGTGCTATTATTCTAGCAGAAGGTGTAAGAGATAGTATTTTAGACTAAAGGCTATAGTGTATATCTTTAGGCTAATAAGATTCTGTAAAAGGTAAGAGGGTAGTAAGATAAAGAGATACAGTAGGTAGATAGCACTAGCCTAGATAACAAGAGTAGTAATAATATAGATAAGATAGTAGTATAGATATAGAGAGAGAAGTAGGTATAGATAATAGACTAGTTATAGTAGATTATTTAGTAGTATAGTAGCTAGCTACTAGGTAGCAAGCTTAACGTTAGTATATAGCAGTATATTGCTATTACTATTACTAACTAGTACTTAAATAAGGTATTTAGATAACCTAGTAAGGGTAGGCTATATAATAAAGATAATAAGGTAGACAGTATTAATAATAATAAGTAGGATCTTTAGGCTAGGTATAGCTTATAGGTAGCTAGGCTTATCTACATACAGCTGCTAATATAGTTTAGTAGTAGGATAGTAGTAAAGTAGTAGTACTTTTACTAGATTAGCTAGTAGTAGTACTAGTTCTTTAACTTTAGCTAAGATAACTGTAAGGTAGAGGCAGGGTTAAGGATAGAGGTTAAGCAGAAGGTAGAGCTGTATGACGGCGTCTAAACAGAGGCCTAGCTTTAGTAGCAGGGGCGTCTTTAGTAGGTTAATCTAGAGAGGTAGCTTTAGTAAATAATAGGTATACTAAAGGTAACGTTCTAAAGTAACTAGGCACTAGTAGTATAGGCTATTATTAATAGGCATAGCCTTATAGTATAGATTATAGGTATAGGTAGTAGTAAGAGCGTTTTATTTATACTGCTAGCGTTCTACTTACTAGATAGGGTAACAGTTATTATTATGCTGCTTATATTACTTTAGATAAATCTTTACGTCTACTATACCTAGGCTAGGATCTAGTTATTAGTATAGTTAAGCTAGAAGGTGCTGCAGGCTGCTGCTATTATCTTTATTACGCCTAAGTCTGTTATTAGTAAGGGGTTCTATAACTTTATCTTATAGCTATAGGTAAGGTAGGCACTTAACTAGATTGTTATTAATAAGTGTTATATAGTGCTTAAAGGGAGTGTAACGTTCTAGCTAAAGCTTTAGGAGATTAGAGCGGCTGTGCGTAAGTTTAGGGTGTAGACAGTATACTTAATAGTAACGCTAGCACTAGGTAATAAGGCTGCGTTCTTTTACAGCATAAGGTTTAACCTACAGTAGGTGCTTATGTTCTAGTTCTAGATAACGCAGAAGAACGTCTAGTACTTTGTTATTAACGTTATTAGTAGCTATAAAGGTAAGAAGGACGTAGTTAAGGCTAAGGTCTATAAGGTTATTATTACATAGCTTAAGCAGCTGCTGTAAGAACAGGTAATAGAGAAGGCTATTGTCTATAGTGATTTAATTAAGTAGGTTAAGCAGCTAAGTAAGAAGCTTAGGTACCTAACGTTTTTTAGTAGCGTTAACTTAGTAAAAGGTAAAGCAATCTAGCTTAGGATGTAGCAGCAGAGTAGTAGGTCTAAGGGCGTTATTATGGTAAGTAACGCACTTAGGCTAGAGATTAATTTACCTAACGTCTAGGTTATAGTTTATATAGGGATACTGCGTATACTGTAGCACTTTATATAGAAGAGCGGTAGGGTAAGGTAGAATAGTTAGCTAAGTGCGTTTATAATAGTACGGTAGGCTAGAGGTAGAGGCCACTAGGGTAAAGTAGTAATAGAGAAGTATGTAGAAGGCAGAGGGTGTTAGCAGGTTGTGCTTAACTAGGTTATAGATAGTAGGTAGGACTAGTTCTATTATAAAGATAACAAGAAGGCATGCAACATATGTCTAAGGTAGCAGCAGGTAGCTATAGCTAGCAGTAAGGTAGCAGCATCTTCTTCTAAAGGTAGGGTAAAGAAGGGTAATAAAGCTAAGCAGTAAAGATAGTTTAACTACTAGTAGCTTAAGAGAGAGTAAATATAGAAAGGCAGAGAGGTTAACTAGTTTTTTTAACAGCTTTACTAAGTATAAGATACATACGTTCTATGCTATAAGGCTAAGAGTAATAACGGTGCCTCTTATGCATTCTTAGTATGCTTACAGAAGGCGTTAGAGTAATAAAGGCAGGTGTAGTAAGGTATCTATATAATAAAGATAGAGATGTTTACTAAGTAGTACTTTAAGCTGTTCTCTAGCTACTTTTACTACAGGCTACCCTAGGGTGTATACTAGCAATAGAAGGCTAAGGCTAGTAATAGAGGCTACTTTTTACTTAGGTTAGGTGCTTACTAGTTTAGCTAGGCGCTTATAGTAATGTTTATAGGCAGTATGTTCTAGCTACCTAAGGTAATAAGGCAGAGGATTATTAAGAAGGCTATAGATAAGGAAGGCTTTATGCTTAAGGAGGATAAGGCTAAGGCAGAGGGGGCACTATACTACTGGCTAGGCAGTAGGATCTAGTAAGGCAGTATAGAAGCTAGCTATCTCTACTAGGTAACAGCTTTAGTCTAGGATAAGGTTATCTAGGAGAAAGAGTAGATGTTTTAGTAAATAAGGTAAGTATAGCTAATAAGAAGTATAAGGTTCTATATATATTATCTACTACTAGTATAGTAGAAAGCTAGAGACTACCTATGTTTCTTAGCTATAGTATAAGGATCTATACTATTATTTAGAAAACAAAAGGATATATAATAGGTACATAAGAAAAATATATATTAATTTAACATGTCTTTATTTATATACGTGTTATTATAGTAGTACTTATAAAGTTTAATATCTTTCTTTATAAGATGCTATTAAAGACTAGAATAGGTACTATAATAGGTTAGGTCTTTATACTAAAACTATTAAAATACGCTAGGGCTAGTAAACAAGAGTGTTAGAGTGGCTATATATAAATAGAGAGAGTATATGTAGGTCTAGCGTAATCTTAAGGTTAAGGTTACAATAGTCTATAGAAGCTAGCTATCTAAGATAAAGAAGATAAGGGAGGTCTATATAGTTTCTACTTACTAAGGACTTTAAAGGTATATAACTTAGCGTAGAGGCGTTATATAAAAAAACAGACAGGATATCTAGAATTAGGGTAAAAAGCAGAATAAGATAGGTATATAAAAGGATAGGTCTTCTAGGACTTAAACCTAGGTCTCTCTTAATCTCTTTAGAAAGAGGGGTATTTTAAACTACTAAATTAAAGACCCTTAGCCTAATGCGTGCACAACGGGTTAGTAGTAGCAACGCGTTGCCAGCAGCGCTAATTAGCCAGGGGGGCAGGCCAGGCGGCAACAGGTCGCTAGAGGCCTATGCACCTAGCTAACAGGTTACTAGTAGCCTGTGTACCTAGCTAACAGGTCGCTAGTAGCCTGTGCGCCTAGGGCGACTAATAGGTCCTTTAGGTAACAGGTGCTAAGCGTAAGATCTAGCTAACAGGTCTATAATAACAGGTCTAAGATAACAGGTCTAAGAAATAACAGGGCTAAGAAGCTTACATAGGCCTAAGACGCTAGGTTATAATTACTTTATCTATAATACTAGCTAGACCTAGTTACCTCTAACGTAACCTTAGGTCTATAAAATAAGAGGTCTATTAAGGTTAGTAAAAGAGGCATTATTTAGTAACTATATAAAAGAAAGAAGTAAGTATTAAAAGTAAAAAAATAAGAAGTAAAAAAGGTAGCTACTCTCTTCTTACTTTATTTACCTAGGTATATATATATATATATATATACACCTTCTACCTACCTACCTACCTGCCTACCTCTGCCTACCTAGCCTCTTATAAGCTCTTTAGGTAAACCTAGAGGCTAGTATAAGTATAAAAGTCTTTACCTTCTTACTATACCTAAAGCTACTTTTCTAGCTAGTAGTTATCTATAATATGCTAGTACTTATAATACCTTTTAGTAGCAGCCTGGCTACTATTACTACTACCTCTGCCCTTACTAAACTTCTTTTACTTCTTCTGCTAGGCCTTTAGCTTCTGCTAGGCCCTTTACTTAGTATAAGTTATAAAGCCGTTATCCCTTTATTACAGCCTATTACTATAGCCTGCCTTAACATAGTACTAAACGCTAGCTACTAGGCTGTATATCTATAGAAGCTTAAATAAGGCCTTCTAGTAGCCTTATAAGGCATCTCTTACCTTAGTATGGCTAGTAATACCTAGCGTTAGTAAAAGGTTATAGACTACTAGGTTTTTACTAAGGCGCTACTTTAGGATAGGTATAGTACTCTTACTACTGTTTAAGGTGCTAAAGAGAGAGGTGCCCTTTAGCCTAGTGCTACTAGCTAGTACTATAGCTACTGCCTACCTCTTCTAGCCTATACTATAGTAAGTAGAAATACTACTATTAATATAACTACTAGTATAAGTCTTAAAGAAGCTAGCCTTAATACTATAGCTCTTACTATTTACTATAAAAAAGGTACTAAAGATATTATAGTTACGTAGGCCTTAGTTATAGTCCTTACCTAAGGCTATCTTTAGGGCGTTTAATAAGATAACCCTTTTAACGTTATTTTTCTAGCTTACTACCTAAGGGTAGTAGTATAGTATATAGCTAGAAGGTAGCTTATCTTTATAGTTATTATTTAGTAAGGCTAGTAACACCTTAAAGTTTACTAAGCTAGTATTTAGCATTAGGTAGACGTAGCGCTTAGGTATATAGTTAGCCTTAGAGAGAGAAAGAGAGAAAAAAAAGTAGTTAGTAAGAGTATAGTAAAGAAAAAGAGAAGCCTTTAGTAAGGCGTACTTACATTATGTTACTATTCTTTATTACCTACCCTTTTTAGTAAGAAAGAAAAGTAAAAAGGGCAGAAGTACTTAATCTTATATAGCCTAAAGTAAAAAGTAAAGCATATAGTAGTTATAGTATTCTCTATATTATTATTCTCTAGGTTATCTTATTAAGTTAGCTTATTTACTATAAATAAAGAGTATTATTAGCTATAATGTCTTCTAAATAAGTAAGTAAGTAAATAAATAAATAAATAAATAAGTAAGTAAGTAAGTAAGTAAGTATATAAACTAAAAGCTATATATATATAGTACTACTTAGTATTAGTCTCTTTTTTAAGAGGACTAAGGTTTAAGAGCCTTTCTATTACCTTATACTATAAAAGATAAAATAGCTAAAATAACGCCTTATAAAATAAGTAATATATAGTAAAATAAAGGCTACTAAGGCCTTACATATTACTAATAGCTACTAATCTAGTAGGTAAAGTAAGCTAATAAAGCTATATAGTATGCAGTAGCTTAGTAAAGTAAAGGTGTTATAATTAGTAGTAGCCAGTCTATAAGTAGTATAACAGCCTAGATCTTTATAGTATGCAGCATCCTTATTATTACTAATAGCTACTATATAACAGAAATAAGTAAGAGAGGCCTTATGCTACCTAAGGTACTACTAAAATAACTAAAAGCTAAACAGAAAAACAAGCTAGCCTAAGAATAAATAAAACTAAGTAGGCTAAAGCGCTAACTAAAGCTGCTAATAAAGGCCCTCTTTCTTACTTTAATAAACCTTATACCTATCTAGCTAGCTAAGTAGTACATAAGGGACTACTCCCTATTTATACTAATAAGTCTAAAAGAGGTAGAAAGATAGTAAACCTACTATAAAAGGAAAGATAACGCTAGAAGGAGAAGTAAACTAAAGAGAAAGGTAAAAAAGTAAGATATATACTTACTAAAAGCTAGATAAAGCATAAGCTGCCCTTATTACTTATAGTACCTACTAAGTCCCTTAGATACCTTAGATACTATAGACACTATAGATACCCTAGATACCCTAGATACTATAGCTAAAGGCCTTTATACTAAAATAAAGACTACAGCCTTTTTACCTATAGGTTACTAAGTTAGCTAACTATTACCTAAGAACCTATTACTCTTTCTACCTTAAGAGGCATAACTATAGCTACCTCTCTTAAGCTAGTTAGGTAACATCCTTTATACTAGACCCTTACTATAGGCTATAGCTATAACTCCTAAGAATAAGTTAGAACTATTACTAGATAGATCTCTAGAGGCCTAGTAGATAGGTAAGGCCTAAAAGCCTTTCTACCCTAAAGCCTTAAAACTAAGTAAGGCCTAAGATAGGTAGAGCGCTATTATAAGCCTAACTAGCCTTATGCCCCTTCTAACACCTATAGTCTAATTAAGCTTAGCACTAGATAAGATAACCGCTATATATAGCTTTACTACTAACCTACAGCCTATGCGTTAGTATATAGTAAAAGGCACATAAGGACTAATAAATAATTCTCTATAGTAACCTTACCCTACCTAGCCTAGATAAAGGAATAAGGCTAAAGCCTATATCTATTACCCTTAGGGACACCTAGGTACTATATAAATTACCCCTGTGTGCCTACATTATACTACACCCTATCTACCTATAACCCTCTAAAGAGGGCAGCTAGTACTTAACTATAAAAGCTTTTACCTTTTTAAGGTATCTTATTCTAGAGAACTTAGAAAATACTAACGCTATAGCCTTACCTATAACCTTTAACCTAATAAGATAGACCTAGACCTTAACTATATAAAGCTTTTACTCTTTATAGTATCTTATTCTAAGGAACTTAGGAAGTTATCTAAGGCTAACTCTTTATAAGACTTTACTAGTGTAAAGCTAGACGCCTAAGGTCCTCTCTAGAGTGCTATACTAGACTACTAACCTAGCCTTACGTAAGAAGAACTAACCTTTTCTTATATACCTACTAGTACTTCTTTACCTTTTACCTTACTTTACTAGGTTTTTACCTAGATTTCTATTTTCTAAAAAAAAGATTTATATAAGAAAATAAAAAAATTAACTTATAGTCTTACGTTACCTATACCCCTTAGCCCTAGCTAGCTACATAAGGCTAAGACCTTATATATAGATAGCATATGCCTCTAGAAGTAACAGAAAGCCTTACTATAAGTAGGCCGCTAGAATACATAATTAGTATAAGTAAAAAGTAATATAGTAAGTTTAATAAGCTTTAGTAAGCTAGTTCTTACGCTAAGAAATATAGATTAGCCTCCTTTTTACTAAGTCTCTTTCTACTTATTAGTAAAACAGTAGCTTCTATAGGCTAAAGTATTACTAAAAGCTACTACAGCCTTAGTATACACCTATTACTAAGTTTATGTTAGGCCTAGGCTTCTAGGCCTAATAAGGTTAGTAGTATTATAGCCTTAGCTAGCTATAAGGTAGTATGTAGTTCTTACCTTTTTATCTTACATTAAGTAGAGGTATATATACTATACTAAAAAAGATATTAGTTAACCTAGATTTTATATTTCTGTTTATTAATAAAGGTAGCTACAGAAGCTAAAGCTGCTAGTACTAACCTCCTCCTAAGGATAAAGAAATTAGTTTATAAGCTAGGTTTTTATCTTTTATCTTTAACTTTCTATACGCTAGCTAAGGTAACTATCTCTAGCATTATTAGGCCTTCTGTTTATAAACTAAAACACCCTTAGTAAGTACTTCTGCTGTTAGTAGTTAAGCCTAAGATATATAATAGACTACATCTTTAGCCTTAAGTAGGCCGCCTTAGGCCTACTTCTTACCTTTAAGTATTACTTATTATTAGCTTTTTATATACTAGCTAAAGTAACTACCTTTAGTATTATTAGGTCTTCTGTCTATAATTAAAAACACCCTTAGTAAGTACTTCTGTAGTTAGTAGTTAAGCCTAAGATATATAACAGACTACGTCTCTAGCCTTAAGCAGGCCACCCTAAGCTTACTTCTTACCCTTAAGTATTCTTTATCCTTATACCTTTCCTTATACTAAGAGGGAGACTGTTTCTATAGCATAGGCCTAGTACTAGTAGCCTTCTGTTTATTACTATAGCAGGATAGCCTTTACTACATTCCTTTTACTACTATTAGCTTTACTAAAAGCCTAAGGCTAATAGGTACCTTTATAAAGTAAAAGGTGTTAGGCTTTATAGTTTTAAACCTAGGTATACTTAGCTTACTAAGCAGCCTATTTAGGCCCCTTAGGCCTTTACTAGTAAAGACTAAGTACTATAGCCTACTAAAACCTATATAGAACTATAAGAAAGAGACCCTTTTTAGTAACTATAGCCTAGGTAAAGGCATTTTAGCGCCTTCTCTTTTATATAAAAGCCTTCCTTAGTAAAGAGGCACTTAACATAGTAAAATAAAAAGATCCTCTAAAGGCTGCTAGCAGCCTAGTAGCAGTATTATCTTAGCAAAAGGTTTTTAGCATAAGGTTGTAGCCTATTAAAAAGGGTTCTTTATTTCTTTCTAAAACTATCTTAGATAAGCCTAAGGCAGAAGCTAACTATTTTAAAAGGCTTTTTTAGTAATAGGCCTAGTACTTTTCTAGCGCTATCCTTTGCTACCTATAGATATCTTACTATCCCTTAGTAACACTAGCTATAGGTTACCTTTTCTCTAGAGAAAAAGGGATTTAGCTAGCAAAAGCTGCTTTATATAAGGTAGACCGTTAGTCTCCTATTTACGTTATTAAGGCTAGTATGCGTTTCTATAGAAAGGCCTATGCTAAGCCTAAGGCTTAAAGATTATAATACTGCTTACTAAAGATGCCTTTAGATTACGTAGCTATATAACTACTATTCTAGCTAGTAAAAGAAGCCTTCTTACTAGCTACTATAAAGAAAAAGGTATACTTAAGCTATTTATAGTTTACTAACGCTATCTATAAAGAGAAAGGTAAGGTTACCTACCTAACCTTTAGACTAAGGTAAGCTTAAGATACTAGTAGTCTACTGCTACTATTTACTAAAAGGCGTATAGTATTACTTACTAACCCCTTATTACTAAGGCACCCTTATTACTTTATAACTAATAGTAATTAGTATTACACTAGGCTATTAGCTAAGCTAGCCTTAGGTATTATATATATTCTAGGGTTAGGGTTAGGGTTAGGGTTAGGGTTAGGGTTAGGGTTAGGGTTAGGGTTAGGGTTAGGGTTAGGGTTAGGGTTAGGGTTAGGGTTAGGGTTAGGGTTAGGGTTAGGGTTA